>JAQGAW010005033.1:0-10143 GCA_034698025.1 Phthiracarus crinitus | reverse complement strand
ACTGGTATTCGTCATTAATCTACATCTACTGTTTCATAATTAAATATATCCAAATTTTCCTCTTCAAACTGTAAAAAATTGCTTTCAAGGGTAATGTTTCTTTTCAACCAAATGCACTGCATTACTATACGTTTGCAATCATTGTCTTTAAATATTACTATTGAATTAGTTTGCATAAACGTTTTCTTTAAATAATTATAGTTTTTCACGAGTTTGAAGAAAATATTTCGCCAAATCTATTTTATATTCTCTACAAATTAGTCCATATAATGTTTTATGCCAGAACCCTCGTTCATGGTTATACAGAAGTGTCAATCTATAGATGTGCTTATCAACGGTCATAAAGTAGAAAAAACTATTTTTTCTGAAGTTTCTAATTTTCATGTTTAAAGAGAAAAAGATCTATTCTTCTAGCAATGTTCACGTTTGGCTAGTTATACCACGTGGCCTAAAATTATAAGAACTCTTTTTCAATCAAAAAATGAAAAGGTTTAAGGTTTGATTAATAGTTAATACGAATTCATAAAAATTTATTATTTCGTATTAGAAAAATTTAAAGTATATGCATTTAATCAGCAAATGATCGAATTGTAAGGATAATGCACTTGAAATTACTGGACAATATGATTGCTTTATTTTGAGTTAAACTTAGTGGCACATTGGTCTGATGCTCTAGAGTGTGTCAATTTTTAAAGGTAAGGGATTTTAAAACTGAAAACTGAGCTGAATTGAAAGACAAATTTTAGACTTCGGAATAGAGATTGAAATTGTAACTCCAACTCTATGGAATGGAGTTTGTGTTGTGAAAAAATGCTTTAAAATAATGGAGTTATAGTTATAAATAAAAAATTGAATGGGAATGGAGTGGAGCTGGAGTAAATTTTTTATGCTAATGGTTGGAGTTGGTTGGAGTCGGCAATATATTTTTTGGAGTTGGAATGGAGTTGGATGAATAACTTGATTATGGAATGGAAATATTAATTTCAATTCAATTTCCACAAATTATTTTGTGTATTTATTGATAAAAACGCATTAAAAATGATAATAAATGTTTTACAATAATTGCACATAAATGCGCGACTTCTTTACTTTATGCATGCTTTATTAATATAATTCTAAACATTTAGTCCAAAAATAGTGTTGGAGTTGGAATGAAACTCTAATGGAGCTAATTGGAGCTGAGTTCAAAATTAAAAATAGAGTGGAGTTGGACTGGAGATGGAGTAATTTTTAAATTTTATTGTGGAGTTGCTGGAGAGTTGGAGCAAATGTCTTTTGGAGTTGGTTGGAGTTGGAGTACATTTTTTTCCAAATTTCAATCTCTACTTCAGAATTAAATTATAAAAGGAAATTCAAATTTTTTTTCGTCAAAAGCCATAAGACTTTTCGCAACGGATTTAAACAATAATTTTTTGAAATGATAGACAATTTCTTTTATAAAACTCATAGGTTATAATAGAGAATTTTTTAAACAGTTGGGGGGTTCTTTTAGAATTTTCGAGGGGATCTAAACAAATATTGATCAATAAAATTATTTAAAGCAACATATAATTTATTTTAAATATTTAATAAAATTAATATCTTAAAATCAAATATTTCTTGCTATAAGACATGCATTAAACATTTAATTTCAAAAGTTTTTAAATACGAAAGTAACCTTATGTAATAAAAATAATTTGTATTGATATATAATTATGTTTTTAGTCATTTTAGACAATAACTGCCATCTATTTGTGTTAAATTTTAATAAAAAATGACACTTTAATAAAGTATTTCTTATGCTTCGCATAATTATTCTATTTTAGTGTTACATCTTATTTTCTTATTTTTGTTAAGATACTTAACACTGCTGTAAAAACTTTTTAAATAGGTCTTTAATTCTAAATATTTAGATAAGTAATGTACTGCCTTCTTATGATTGTTAAATATATTTTAATACACTTTTATAACTTATTGAAATAATAATTAACACTTCACTGGAACACCTAAAAAAATAACACAGCAGGTACAATGGGATAAAAATTTTTTATGCCTTTAAACAGTGCTTTGCGCATCACGTTTTATGAACTGCACAACTATGCATATACGCACAATGTTTTACTGAAAAAACTAACTTAAAGGGACATTACGCATTGAAAAGCATTGCAATCCATTTACGGTACATTGGGGTAAGAAATTTACTCTATCCTCTTGTAAAGTTTATATTATTTTCCCCTTAAGAGATTTGTCAACTAAAAATTAATGAAAAATGAAACACTAAAGATAAGTTAATTGAAGAATACCTAAAGCCACGTAACTTCCCTGTGTTTAGTAAAAAAGTTATAAGCGCGCAAAGTGCGTTTGGGGCGATTTTTATCCCGATGTTCCAGTGAAGTGTTAAGTATTGCATTTTCTATATAAAAAGCAAGTTTGCATCGGCCTTTTGGTTTTAATCAAGTAGGGCTTTGGCGGGGATTAATTTAGATCTTCCGATCTCGAGCCGAATCCGGAAAAGAATATTTGTTGTATATTTAGCATTAGTAGAACTAAAGGATGTCCTTATTTGAATTAGAATTACGAAATCCATAAAAAAGCACAACAATTTCCACGTATATAAGGAAAAACAATGCTCTAGAAAAACATTAAGAAAAACTACTGCATTTAAATATACAATATTACTTTAATCTAAACTATTTAATTAGTATGTTTTGTTGATTTTGTATTTTTGAGTAGGTTTGTTAGAATAGAAACCTTTTTGTGCTTTCAATAAATTGTTTGTATCAAATAAACATTCTTTCAAAATCAAGTTATTTTGTTAGAACTAGAGTGCGAAATGGGCCCCACAAAAAAGTGTCCGGCTAGAGCCTTAAGTTAAGAAAATCATCAGCTTGGGCATAAAAATTTCTAGGCCAGTTTTAAATTAAAAATTCAATTATTTTGGTATAATTGTAATATTACCAAAATCGTAAAATTTTGTTGTTAAATTTATTTATTTCACTTCAGAAAACAGTATATTTTAATACTAAAATATCCTTTCTATACTTCATTAATCGTTTTTAAGGAATTTTGCATATAAATTATTATTTTTTATTAAACCATTTTGTTTCGATCGAAAAACTTGCCGATTTATAACTTAAATTTGTCGGGATATTATCGGGCTCGGGCCTATGCCAGGCGGGCCATCATCGGGTTTGGGTCTTAATATTTTGATGATGTCGCGCTCTAGTTTGCAGATATTATTGATGCAAGAAAAACTTAATAAAAGAAAACGTTTATTCAAATTTATTCAATAGTGACGTTTAAAAATAATGATTGTAGACTAATGTTTATGGACTATGAAAGTTTACCCTAGAAAGCTATTTGTTACAGTTTGAAGAGGAAAATTTGGATATATTTAATTATGAAACAGTAGATGTAGATTATTGACGAATACCAGTATCATAATCATAAAACATAAAAGTAATAAATCATAAAAAATATAATTTCATTCTTAATAAAGCGATAGGTTTTGCATAGTTTTATTCACTCAATGTTACTAAAACAAATTTTCAATGCGAATAATCAAAACGCATGTAACTCTACAATATGTAAATAAAGTGTGCAAAGCATTTAAATTTAGAAATTTTTAATTGAGTCTACGTTTGGTGTACCAATTGTTGTAATAGCAATCAATATTTAAAAAATTAAAACTTAAAGCAAAAGAGCATTAAATAAATTTTATTTATTAATCACAAGAGAGTGAATTTAAAAATATTTTTTAATCAATAGTTTTTAAAGTTATTAAACATTTTTGATTTTTGCCTGTTATTTTATAAAAATGAGAAATATATCATCAATAATATCTGCACACAAAATTATTGATTTTGAAGTATATGTGATATTTATAACTAACAAATGACATATAATGAAAGCAAAAATGCATTTATCTTCCGTTTCTTTTATAACCTAATCCTACCCAAAAATACAAAGTCTACGAAAGCTACGTATTTAAAATTTTTCAAATGGTACCGAAAATGATAATGAATCAAAAGTTACCAATTCATATACGCCTCGGACGCAATAGCTCAGCCTAATGATCGTAGTTTATATAACTTCATATATACAGTGAAAGAAATGTAGTATATTTGAATTAGAATAAAATAATTTATAAACTTTAAATGAAAATTTATTTTTTTTTATAAAAAATTCAATACTTATTTATATTTTCTATTGTGTTCTTATTGAAAATAGTTCAGATAAAAAATCAAATAGATTTTAAAATTTCAAAGCTCCGCTCAGCAGAAGTTTTGCAAGTCTATTTTATACAATGGATGTACTAGATTATTGCTATAAGATTATAGAACAGTTTGTCAAACTATTTAATTCTATTCACATTATCAGAATGTTTTATAAATCAAATAAATTGCTTTATGAGATTTAATATTTGATTAAAGTATATTTAACAATCATAAAACGGCAGCGCATTACTTATCTAAATATTTAATTTCGTAAGGGGTATAAGACCAATTGGTAACCAGAAGGGGTATAAAATAAATGGGGAAATTATTTCATCCGGAATAAGGGACTCGGCAAAAATATTGCAAATTTTTAACCTTTATAGAGTTGGTTTTGTGTGTTTAGTTGCCTCCAATATATCAGTTTTTTTTGGGTTTGGGGTTTAATATTTTAATGATTTCGCGCTCTTGTATGCACATATTATTGAACATATCCTTCGCTTTATCAACAATAACAGGCATAAATTATAAAATTTGAATAACTTTAAAAACTATTGATTTACGTTTTTATTAACTCTAATTCGAAATCTTTTCAAAAGAATAAAATTTTTTATTTTTTCACTCTCTTTTGATTAATAATTTAATTTATTTAATGCTGTTTTGTTTAGGTTTTAATTTTTTTAAATGGCGATTGATATTACAAAAATCGGTACCAAAAAGTAGACTCTACCAAAATTTCTTACGTTAACAAAAAAATGTTTTGTAAATTTAAATGCTTTGCACACTTGCTTACCATATTGTAGAGTTGCATATGCTATGCTTCTTTAACTTTTGTTTTAAGTAACATTGAGTGATTAAAACTATGCTTAAACTATCGCTTTTTTAATAATTAAATTATATTTTTATTGAT
This sequence comes from Phthiracarus crinitus, assembly GCA_034698025.1. Taxonomy (NCBI): domain Eukaryota; kingdom Metazoa; phylum Arthropoda; class Arachnida; order Sarcoptiformes; family Phthiracaridae; genus Phthiracarus; species Phthiracarus crinitus. The sequence continues at coordinate 5,040 of JAQGAW010005033.1, read as the reverse complement.
TTATTACTTTTATGATTATGATATTACTATTAGTCAATAATCTACATCTACTGTATAATAATTAAATACTAGAGTTTAAGCCCGACTTCGTCGGGATAATACTTTGAAATGCGAACACCCGTTCCTTAACACGATCTACTACTCAAAATTATTCCCAAACCACCCAAACCAACACCAAAGAACCCTATCCGACCCCTACCGACCCCAACCCTCCACTACCAAACCCACCCCACCCCATCATATCCCACTCCACCCTATTCCAACCCAATCCAACCTATCCCAACCCATTCCATCATATCCCACCCATTCCAACCTATCCCGCCCATTCCAACCTATCCCACCCAGCCTTATCCCCGACCCTATCCCAACCCCATCGTATACCATCATATCCCATCTTACCCCAACTCACCCCACCCAATCCCACCCCACTACTACCCCAACATATCCCACCCACCCATACCCCAACATATCCCACCCTACCACACCCCAACCTATCCCATCCTACCTATACCCAACCCGACTAACCACCCAACCCGACCTATCACTCAACCTGGCCCACCTTCCGACACAACCCCTACCCACCCGACCACCCCGACCAACACTGACCCTACAACGAACCAAAATGACCCTACTTGACCCAAAATTTACAATATTTCCGCCTAAACCCCACTAAGGGGGCCCACATCCTAGAATCCACCTCCATTTTTCTTAGACTCTTCAAGCTGGATCCATTGATATAGGTGTCGAGGAGGTGGGGCCCCCAAGGGAGGAGCCTATAAAGGGACAGACAAACAGACAATCAAACAATTTATGAGATTTATATATATGATATCCAAATTTTCCTCTTCAAACTGTAAAAAATTGCTTTCAAGGGTAATTTTTCTATTCAACCAAATCCACTGCATTAAGATATGTCTGCAATCAGTGTCTTTAAAAATCACTATTGAATAAATTTGCATAAACGTTTTCTTTAAGTAATTATAGTGATTCAAGTGAATGAAGAAAATATTTCGCTAAATTTATTTTCTATTCTCTACATATTAGTCCATTTAAAGTTTTATGCCAGACCGCTCTTCATTGTTAAACAGAAGTGTAAATCTGCAGAATTGCTTAACTCTACGCCATCTAACGGTCATAGTGAAGAAATACTAATTTTTCTGAAGTTTCTAATTATAATGTCTAAAATAGAAAGATTCATTCTTCTAGCGATTACCGTTTGACTAGTAATACCACTTGACCTAACATTAGAAGCACGCTTTTTCAATCAAAAATTGAAAAGGTTTAATTTTTGTTTAATTTTTGTTTAATAGCTAATATAATAACTTAAAATTTAATTTATTACTTCATATGATAAAATTTTTGCAGGTATAGTTTGCACATAGTATTGATGATATCTTTCACTTTTTCTACAATAACAGGCATAAATTAATGAATAACTTTAAAAACTATTGATTTACGTTTTTATTAACTCTATTTCGAAATTTTATTCAAAAATTAAAAAAATATAATGAGTTATTTTTTGTTGATTTTCTAAAATTATATTTTATCACGCCATTATTTTTTGTATAAATAGAGACAAATATCTTTTAAATCGTATTAAAAAGTTTATTTTATTTTATTTAAAATAATTGAAATTATTATTACCATAAGAGATATTTCAAAATTAAAGGTAAGTGAATTTAGATAATTTATTTTTTAATATTTGATTATTTATCATCGACTGTATAACGTTTTAATATTTTGCGCAACGTTTCGACTAGCATTCTTGTCCTCATCAGTCGATTTATGCTGACTTTTTGATTTTTAAAACTTTTTAAAATTAAAAATACAAAATTTAAGTAATGTTTAGGCACAAATAAACAACATTAAAGCTAAAAAATTAATGAAAACTAGCAATAGATATCTATTTTTAACTGGACTTGTTTATTATTTTAGGCTAAAGGATAAGGTTTTAAAATTCAGTTTTCGGATTGATTAGCTAATAAGAAATAAACGCGAAATTCTATTTAAACTGAAATTTTAAACCTTATCCTTTAGCCTAAAAAAATAAACAAGTCCTGTTAAAAACAGATATCCTTTGCTGGTTTTCATTAAAAACATTTTCGTAGAAACATTTGTTACGGGAAATATTTTAAAACTTTATTTTATTACTATTTATAACTTTTTTATATAATAATTGTTCAAATTTAGAGAAGTCTTTGCCATTTTATAGACATGTTTATCTTTATTAGTGAAGAAATTTCTTTCTAATTTATTTAAGCATTATTAAACATAAGTGTGTCCTTTAATAGACTTTTTTTATTTTAAATTTATACTATAAATTGAAATAATTATACACCCGATAAAATATAAAATTTTATATAAAATTTAAAATTACATAAATTCTTGATATAGAAAAATGTCAATTACAAACTATGCTGGAAAACATCTTTTTATGTATGGGATTTCAAGATATGTCACAGGAACAATGGAAAGAAGTCGATTTTATCATCCATTATTAATAATTTTTGTTTTCTTTGTTATAATAATAAGAAACATTTTATCAATTTTAATCAAAGACAACAGAACTCTCTTTATAATAATTGGGGAATACTCGTACTTTTATAAGTTTCGTTATTATTTTAATTTTATTATACTCTCAGCGAGCACTTATTGTTCGTTGGTTTTAATGATTTTTTGGAGAAAAGGCTTTCCCTTTTGGTTGAAACCGTTTAATATAATGTCAGGAATAGATTCAAAAAATATGATTTTTTTGGACAATCAAAAGATTAATGAACTATCATTTAAGTTTGAATTATTATCGAAACCGACATTCTATCTAACAAACATTTTAGTTCCAGTTACAGCTTTTGGATTAAGTATTATTCCGTTTATTGAAAATTGTTCATTGCTTGAATTATTATTTATTTCAATACCTTGGAGTTTGTTTTTCTCACTTTTTAGTCATTATGCATCTAATATTATGTTTTACTGCATTATATACTTTTACATAACTTGTAATTATTTAAAACTTCAGATAAAATCTTCGATTAATTATTTAAATGCAATTTTTAAATCACATGAACAAAATATTAAAATTAAATACTTCATGACAGGAATTCATTTAATTTACACGGAAATACAAAATTTTAATGTATTTTGGTGTGATTATATATTTCTGACATCTGTTAACCATACGATTATGATGAATTTTTTACTATTTATTATAATCAACGAAAAGTATTCATTCTTTATGGTAACTTTATTTGTGGCAATAATAACATTTGGTGGAATGGGATTATACATAACTCTATTGATGTCAGCATCAATGGTTCATTCATTTTCGTTAACATTATATAAAAGGATGATTGAAAAAGCTGCACATCCTGAATACGGAAGATTTCCTCTGACTATTAGACTAAAAGTAATTCAGTTATTTTTTAAATACGCTACAAAAATGAATTTTTCATTATTTTTTTCATTTAACGTTATAACCTAATATAGATAATTTAAAATAGTTAGATTTTAAATTATATTAATACAGTTTTATTATCAAAATAAATGTTTTAAAAAATATACTTATAGATGCTAAACTATATCGAAATGTTTGGTTGTAATACTGTTGGTTTTACATGCGGAAATTTATATTATATTAGTTATAATAGATCACTTGAAGTAAGTATAAAACTAATTAATTGTATGAATTAAATTAGTTTTTTACAGCAAATCTTAATTATGGTTGGTTTCATACTAAAAACCTTTAAGGTTACACAAAAGTAGTTAAATATCAAATCATTTGAAATTATATTAGATATTATAAACTTTATTTTAAAATTAAATAAACATTAAGACTTGTATTAGTAAATAGAAATTTAATCAAAAATATTTTTCAATTTAAAAGTGTTTAACTTTAAATATAGTAATAGGTTCTAAACAATAAACATTATGATAATATTATTAATGTTTTATTCGTATTTTAGTTAAAAATTAAAATATTTAAAAACAATTATATTAAGTATAACTAGAATAAAATATAATTTTAAAATATATATCATTTCTTGCATATATATGTTATTTTCTGTAAAATTAAATTATTTAACTTTAATTATTAAACAAAATATTTTTTAAATGTACACAACCAAAAAAAAGACTGATTTTGATAAAAATAATTAAAAATTTATTTGAATCGAATCATACTAAAAACCTTTAAGGTTACACAAAAGTAATTAAATATCAAATCATTTGAAATTACATTAGATAATATGTACTTTATTTAAAAATTAAATAACCGTTAAGAGTTGATTTAGTAAATAGAAATTTAATCAAAAATAATTTCAATTTAATAGTGTTTAACTTTAAATATAGTTCTAGTTTCTAAACTATAAACAATTTAATAATATCATTAATGTATTATTACTAATTAAAATTAAAATATTTAAAAACAATAATATTATTTATAACGAGAATAAAATAAAATATCTAAATATATATCATTTCTTGCATATATATGTTATTTTCTGTAATAATAAAAAATTTTAACTTTAATTATTAAACAAAATATTTTTTAAATGTACTAAACGATAAAAAAGACTGAGTAAAGATAAAAATTACTAAAAATTTATTTGAATCAATATTTGTTTGCCATATTTTATTGCCAATCCATTTGTTTAAAGAAAACTATTACTTATATCTCGACGAAATTGAAGACCAATGCCAAACTCCATACATCATGTTAATCGCTTCAGTTGTATAATTGATAAAACTTTTATTTTCCGAAATAATAAGGTTGCGATAATTAAAAACCTTTTGTTCAACAATCTTTAATTCCTTTTTCATAAATTCAAGAGCAGAAATTTTATCGCATTTATGTAAAATTGATATAAACGTAATATAATTAAATTTTGCTTTGTCCTCATTAATCTCTTTATTATAAGAATACATATCATTTATAAATATATCAAAAATAGCAATATATTTATGGAACTTTTTGAATGTGTTGCTATTAACAATACTTTCATCCAAATTGAAATCAAATGCGTATTCAAGAAGAACAAACATTTG
>JAQGAW010005032.1:0-10144 GCA_034698025.1 Phthiracarus crinitus | reverse complement strand
TGGTCAACGTTAACGCTGCACACTTCGGTCGATACCTACAACGTACGACTACTACTACTACAGTCGAATACATTACAGTACCCGACCCGAACCCGACATCCGAAATCATTTTTTCAGTTTATATTGCAAATTTTAACAAATTTTTAAATATTTATAAGTAAAAACTTGATAAATTAAAAATTTAAGTAGTAGTACAACTTGTAATTATCATTTAGTTTATAAATTAAGTTTTACTTTTGAAAATTGAATGTTTTTTATAAATCTTTCAAGAAATTTCGGGTTAGCTCTAAAAATTTTAAAACCCGATCCGACTCGAACCCGACAGGATAGGACCCGACCCGACCCGACCCGAACCTGACATATTTGGCGGGTACCCGAACCGAACTCGACATTTCGGGTACCCGATTACAAGTCTATTAGAGATGATTAATATGGTTTATATGTAATTGGCATTCCTTATTACTGTATTTATTTATATATATTATAAATAGCTTTTTTAATAAATGGGTTTACGTTCGTAATGCAACGAACGTGCAAACTAATAAATTGATTTGGATCTCTATAAATAAATATGATTTGGTGGTAAACTTACCGATGCAATATCCAGTACACGGGTCTATGTACGAATCACCATTGCATACGCTATTACAGTCTATGAATGAATCACTGTTACAATCTTTATTGCACTGATCGGTGCCATAATCATAATCCAATCCAGTTTCGCCTTCCGTACAAAAACCACATTTGTTCAAAATAGCATTTTCAAAGCCAATTTGAGAGCACAATGAATAGTTTTCACTGTTCACTGAAATTTACAGAATAATAAAGCATAAAATTGCACTTTATTTATTCAAACTTAAGTTTTAAAACTAACAAACTTCTGATTTAAATAACTATAAATACTCTTACCATTGACTAAAATTTCGCTACAATTTGCAAATTTTATGATAATAATAACTAAATAGAATAATTTCATTTCAAACACGAAACAAATACTCGTTGAGGAGCACTGAACGAATCATTTTGTCGACTAATGATTGCTTAATAACTTTTTTAATATTGTGTCGTAAATGAGTTAAGCATACATACAATGCAATTCAAAAATCGTCTCTTTTTATATAATTTTGACAATAAAATAATTACTTTTCAATTAATCCACAATGAAATGCAAAACGGAAACAGTTCTTTCTCTGCAATATGTATAAGAAATGAATGGACGGCCAAATAATAGAATTTCAAACTTTTAAATTTTTCACACACAATAAAAAAGAGTATTTGACAAAAAAAATTATGGCATTGTAACAAAAACTTTTACCGTATAATAATAATACATAACGTCCTTCGCATACAGATTCAGCGTTTGTTAAGTAAATTGTAATTTCATTTTTTTCCACATTTGCTTAAAATGCTTAATTAAGGCACTGGTTGTTTACGAAATACCGTTTGCTTTTGCAGGTTTGGTTAATGTGTGACAACAGAGCAGCGATAGTAATGCTTTAATACTTTCGCAGTACTACTCGATTATATCGACGGAAACGAGAATTACAACAAAAATTAACAAATCAATAATAGATTGGTGTTATATACATATATATATAGAGAGAGTCTATATATGTGTAACGCTTATTAAGTTGATAAAAGTTTGGTTACGAATACCATTTCAGCAAACTTTTATTGCTGCACACATAAAACATTTTTATCCATCAAATAAAAAAATTAATTCCAACTAAAAATTCATGTAAACATATTTTCTAATAATTGGCATTAATGTTAACCTACTAATTAGTTTAAAATTATTTTGGCCGAACACGTAATATATTAGATATTATGTGCCAGATTTTTTTAAACGAAAGAAAAACCATAAAATAATTTTTTCTTTTTAGATATCGATTTATAAACTATAGTTATCGCAGTATTAAAGGTAATGTAATACATATAATTGTAATAACTCAGCAACAAATAACATTTCAGCAAAAATTGCTAATATACTAAAATTAAATTAATTTTTAATCAAAAATGCATAACATGTTCGCGTTGTTTGACTCTTATTTTATGTATCAAATAAATTAATGGAACAAAATGAAAGTTAAGCGCGTTTTTATGTGGTTTACTAGCATTTACCAGTGTTTCCCAAGGTCTGATGGTCTAGTGGGTGTCCTTTCTACTTTTTTCAAAATTCAAGGGGGGGTCAAATTCACCGGATTTAGCGGACAATATTTTTGCCTTCGAACAAAAATTTTTTCTAAAAATTAAAAAAAAAATTTTCCCGACGATAGCCTAAACCACGCCCTCACAAAAAAAACAACGAATTTAAACGATAATTTTTTGAAAATTTGACAAAAATTTAAGGGGGTCCCAAAAACACATCGGATTTGATGGACAATCTTTTTACAATATGACAAAAAAATCTCAAAAAAAATTTTTGTAGGGGGGGTCGACTTTTTCAATTTTAGGGGAGAGAAGTATACGGGGCTAGACCCCCCCTTGGGAAACCCTGGAATTTACTATAATAGTGATTCAGTAGAGGTTCAGAAAAGTTCTTATTTTATGGTAACTACAACTGGAGATATAGTTTTTTCCACTCAGGACTACTTATGCAAAGATTATACCATAGAACCCGTAATCTCTATGCAGAAGATATATGTGCAAGGGGTAAATATTTTTTGATCAAAGAAATTCAAAGAATTTTATTATTCATTTTCTCAAAGAAATTTGAATAAATAGTCAAAGAATTTTCAAAGAATAAACCACACCCATCGAAAAACTAGACGAATTTAAACGATAATTTTTTAAAATTTTGGCCAAAATTTAAAGGGGTCGCAAAAACTCATCATTTTCGATTTTTTCTCGTCCTTGAATTTTCCAAATTTCTAGGGGGGGGGTCAACCCTGGGCTAGCACCCCCTTGTGTAACTATGGCTTATATAATTTATGCAAGTTTTTACGGTACAATTAATTTACCAGTTGTGAACGCTAGAAACTCGGAGTGTTTATAGAAATCAAATTATAATTATTATTGGGTGACCCTTAATTATATTGGGCTTTAGGCGAGCAAATGTCATTAAATAAACTCCAAAAAATTAAAAATAAAATTTTATGAAATATAATTAAAATAAAATATTTGGGACCAAAATATACGATACATCTATTTCAAAAAAATTTGTTTTATTAACATGAGCTCAACACATGTTAATGTTATACCAGAATAATTGCATAAATGAATGCATTACGCAAATTCAATGCTAATTAATCCCCAAAGAATTCCTCTGTTTATAAAATTCGATTTTTTACGGCAGCGACGCTTCTTTTTTATTCACAGTGCTATTAAGCGTTAATGTAATCAAATGAGTTAGTGATGTTGGTCTGCATTATAGTTCATTGCCACAAACCGTAAATTAATATTACAGTATCACTAAAATAGACTGTTCCAATCAATTTAATTATTGCTTTGTAGACAAACTTATCATCACATAATAATTGATTAATAAATGAGCTAAAGTTTTGAATGATTTAAAAATCTACTTAAATGCTTTAATTTTTATATAACATTTCAGTATTTTTTAAAGCTATTATTATTATTAACTAATTTTCATTTATTTTTCAAGAAAAAATTGGTTCCAAAAAGTTATTATTAATGTCCCGAACGCAAAACTTTTTGTAAATAATATTTATAAACTGCATTATAATTTACTATATTAATGTACTGGTACTTGAGCTGTATTATTGCTTAGTAAAACTTAGATAAACAGTTAAGATTACTGTAACTTCGTTTAAGCTTAATTGACGAAACTTAAATAATTGAAAATTATTTACACTTTCGTGATATAAACGAGTTATAGTAATTTTCAAAACACAAGTGTTATTCTGCATTATATTAGTGCCAAAATATGCATGAAAATAAAAAATGTTGGTTTTGGCAAAAATAACCCAATTTTATGTTAAAGTGAAAATCTTAAACACAAACAATAATGATTAGAATTTTACGGAGAGCGAGCGCTGAGCGTCCACTTGTGAGCGCGCTCTCCGAGCGTAGGTTTAAAGTATTTTTAGAAAAAAAGTTTAAATAATTTGATTTAAAAATTTTACTATGGTATAAATGTCACGAACATAGTTAAATAAAATCATTCTAAAGTTATAAAAATAAATTTTAGAATTAAGAATATACTATATATTGAATTATTTGTCAAATTAAATATGAATTAATTTAAAGTAAATTGTTTTGTCGAGATTGACGCTCAGTTTACGTGTAAAGAACGTTTTATGCCGAGCGTGAGAGTAGAGCATGCCCATCACTGTCTGAAAATGAATATTAAGATAAACAAAATTCTAACATTTTTTATAAAATAGTTTTATTTAAATTCGAATTATTCAAACGAAATAATGTAAAAAACATTTTAAACTGATTTAGTGTCAGTTATTTCATTAAAACTGAAAACCGACGGCTCATCTGATGAATAGGAGACGCAGTGTTTCCATTTTAATGACACTTTAATCAAACAATTTATCCATTTCTATATTTAAAATATGTTCTCTTTATTTGATTACTCGATAAAAGCATTTATTAATATTTCGTCGACAACGAGACGACACGCTAAAAGCTAATGCACTCTGGAGAACATTTTATAGCAGTACGGTATACGACAAAAAAATATGCAAAAATTTAAAAGACATTTAAATTTAAATATTTCGCTTAATCATTAACAATATTATTATTGGCTATTTTTATTGTATAATACATCTATTTACCTCCATCTATAATAAATAAAAACAATTTTAACAATAATAATAAAGTTTTAGAGTTAATTTTTTGTTGTTGTGGTAAATATGGAATACAATCAAAGAATCACAATTGAAAATCTTTATAATTGTGGTTTTAAAAAAGCTAAAAAGTTACAAATATTAACTAGAATACCATTGAGATTGATTTACAACACTTTAAACCGAATTGAAGCGAACGTATCGATGGTAAGGTCTCATGGAAGTGGTCGACATCTTAAAAATAAATCCATTGATAAGCATCGAGTTAGACAAATCACATTAAAACAACGAAAATACTCAGGTGAAAAAATTTCCGTTGAAGCAGCAAAAAGAGGTAGCTTTAAGGTATCAGGTCGGACGATACGAAGATATTTAAAATTTATTAATTGGAGAAAATTGGTTCCGATAACGCGACCGTATTTAACAAAATTAATGAAGTTAAAACAGGTTCAATGGTGCAAAGATCATCAAAATTTAGACTGGTCTAACGTGTGTTTTAGCAATGAAAGTTCATTTCAACTTTATCGAAACACTAAATCACAATGGGGCAAAAAATGTGTCGCTATTCCTGTCCCGAAACATTCACCCTCTTTAATGGTTTGGGCTGGAATTTCAGTAAAAGGAAATACTGAATTAGCGGTAGTTAAGGGTTCGATAAACGCTGTCAAGTATGTAAAAAAAATGGAAGACTATCTTGGCGTTATGGAGAAATTCTTTCCCAATGGATTGAAATATCAACAAGATAATGCTCCGCCACATAAACAAAGTCACAATGAAATGGTTTCGTGTCCTCGACATCGATATAATCGAGTGACAACAGGTTTACCAGAGCTAAATCCCACTGAAAGATTATGGGCTATTATTAAACAAAAATTATAAGAGGTTAATCCAAAAAATATAACTGATTTAGAGGTTAAACTTAAAGAAATTTGGAATAACATGAGCTCAGAAACTTTTTTCCAAATTATATGTAAATTTCTAATTTTAATAATTATAATTTTTAGCCTTACATGGAGTGAGGTCAATCGGCACATTTATAGTCTATATAAAACATCGTATTTGGTGCCGCGATATATATTCTCTTATTATGATCAGTCTTATTGAATTATTATTAATTCATATTGTCGTTCGTGTCAGTTATAAGACAAGTATTCTCACATCAAAAATAATAGTGTTTTATTATTTAGATATTATTGTACATAATAGTCTAATCAGTTTATACGAAAGAATAATTATCGTTTTTATTATAATATCACAAAATTGTATTTTTATACTTTCGTGTTCATTATAAAAAGTGTCATTTAAAATTGTTTTGTAATTCGTGAAAAACTAATTAATATGTAAAACCATAATCAAGTTAAATAAGCCTCATATTACAAAAACCTTAAAAAAATTAGGATATAAAATGTTAATATAGATTACAAACATTTCGCTAATGTGTCAAAACTTAATTATTACAGTTCGAGAAAATATATTTTTGGATATTCTATCCAAAAAGCAACAGAATATTATTTATGAAGTTCTAAAAAATTCTAAACACAAACAGTAACAGAAAAAACTAAATAAAACACTGTTTATACGTGGCATTGAAAGTTTGTAGCAGAAGAGTATGGGACCTCAAAATGCATGGATATTAATTTTTTACATATGTTGAAAGCATGTAAAAAATGTTAATTGATAGGGAAAGTTTGTAAGAACACAAAGACAATAATTAAAAGCTAAAAACTTTATTGTAAAATTTATTTTAAATGAATTTTTTTAGTAATTTTAGTTTTAAAATGTATAATTTATATAAAATACAAGGTCCGAGTGCGGTTCTTTTAGCTTGGGACTCAAACGTAAGCTTGGACTCATGATACTTCAACTTGAACTCGGACATGCTTAAATCTTAGAGACCCGGAATCGGACCTGGACCTCAAAAGACTCGATTTTCAAGTCCTTGTCCGGGCCCTGGGTTATCTTTTGGATATCGATATCTAAAATCATTTGGCATATCAATTCAAAAAGATGAAAAAAATCATAATTTATAAAATATAAAAAACAATAAAAATAGATCAAAGTGAATGGATAATATTCAATCCATTTTAAAACAAGAACGACACATTCAGAGCTCAGTTATTAAAATTTATATTTCTTAGTTAATATTTTATCAAAACTGTATAAAATCATACCAATATATTTGTATCAAAATTATAATTTTTTATATTAATGATAATTTAGATTATGGTTTTGTCCGCTTTATGATATCAGCTGCTAAACAACCATCGAACTAAGAAGCTTCATCAACTCTATGTTAATATTATTACGACACTTTTGCAATGAATACAATCTTAACCTAAATGAATGAATAGCGGTAAAAATGAATGCCAATTACGATATCACAGACACCCTTGAACTTTGCAATGTCTGTACTATTGATATCATAATTAATAAATGAAAACTTAATAGATAGTCAAATGATAAATCAAATCAATGCACAATTAAATCAATTAACAATTACTAACATTAACTCATGAGTTAATAACGTTATCGACAATTTAATATCAAAACTGAAAATGCATTGAAATAATGCATACATTAAAGTGATTTTCAAGTTAATGTTAACGCATTGAAAGCCACATTGAAAGTGCAATGCTTTCAATGTATCATATGTTTTGGTAAGCATAGGTAAGTATTTTATGCATAAATAACATATCTAATACTTTACTTATACTAATAACTTTTACTTAAATTAATGACGTTTTATGGCACATCAATATTAATCTGGAAATATGGTATATACTGTACTGATTCGTGGTCTATACATATCGGCAATTACTGACCAATATGTGCTTTGATTAAACTCGAGACATTAAACATATATCTGTCTAAGATATTAGTATTGTTATATGACATCCACTTCACATTATTAATGTAGTGTATGTGCACTACAAGTCACAACACTATGACATTAGTCATTATTCTCTGACTGTACTTCTAGTACTCTATAGAAGTAGTGACTCACATTTGTTTTTCCTCATAGTTTACTATATTATTAGTCATTCACTATTAATGCTTACTTATTTATTAATAAGTCATTGCTTATTACTTCCTGTATTCACGTGTAATAACACGTAAGTATTCAATGTATTCTCAATGCTTACAGTATTAACTTATAGTAAAGTATTTTGTATCTGAAATGCGTGCTTTATTTATATGATTATTCGTTCCTATACTTACTATTGATTTCACTTACGTGAGTATTCACGTGTGTCTTGTGGTATCTCGTGGCTATTGTTCCTCAAGTGTGCGGTGTCCGTTGTAACGGACAAAGCACACCATCGGTGGTAACCTACAGTGTTCGTCCACTACTGGACAGATACACTACAATTAACCAATTAACATTACGACACCACTGTACAATAATAGTATAGTGACTTGATCTCACATTCACGACATTATGGCGATCGGTTCGAAATTAATTTGTTCGCTAATTTAATCCCGTTTTTGCAATATTTAAACCACATTTTGCACAATTTAAGCATATATTTGGTAAATTTTTGATATTCACTTAATAAATATAAAGATTGCGGACACCCAAACAGACAGATGAACAGACTGACGGAAAGATATGGTCAAATCCATACGCTCGCCTTTTTTTAAGATTGTGAGCTAAAAAATATGTTCAACAAAAGTTCAATTTTATTTTTATATTTCCAAACTTTATCTATATTTTAATATAAATCATTTGATACAAATAAAATATAATCTTAATTTAAATAAACATTACAATCAATAAACTTTTCACTGGACGTGAAAAATGGTTTTCCATCCGAACATTGAGCACCATTTACTAACTTTTCATATTGCGCTCTGTTTTCATATAACCAATACATTCTACAGTCACATTCTAATGGTGTTCCCAATAAATCAATGATATTCCCATTCGACAAAACTGTAGAGAATATATTTTCATCCAAATATTTTAACATTTCGTCATATTGTAAATATAATATAAATGGTCTTTTAATTGAAGTAAATGCTGACACAGTTAAGCTAAAATGAAAAAAAATAATATAACGTTATATATATATTTAATTATTCTCTTCATATTACCTTTTACTCGATAGAGTTGGCATATAATTTAAATTTATAGATAATTTGTTTATATTTATATTACGAAAACTTAAAGCATGTTCAGAGATATAATCAATTGCATTGTTATGGAGATATAGTCCAGTTAAGTTATTTAATTCATAAAATGGATAATTGCCTATCGATTTGAGATTAGAATTAGACCAAATTGCAAGCGATTTTAATTTATTTAAAACATTGAAAGCATTTGACGGAATAGAAGTTAGTGAAGTGTTTAAAATATACACGTATTCGATATTAACCATTAAACTGATTATATTGAATATTGTGGTTTCATTCAATAAATAACCAATTGGTGTGTTATATAATTGAAATTCTTTAATTACGCAATTACTTGACATAAATGCAAATGCATTTATTTTTGTCAAATTGTATGCATTTTCGATAACTATCCGTTCAAAAGTTATATCATAGAAAACATTACTACCCAATTCATTAATCGCTGTATTATCGAAATAAAACAGTTTAAAGTGTTTCTCATTCTCAGCTAATTTACTGCTTATTAATATAAAAACACTTTTTAAATTATAATACGTATTTCCGCCACAATATATGTCATCATATTCGCATTTACATGGAAGTAATACATTACTTGATGGACATTTACCGATTGATAAACCAATACAACAGCATATAAGAATGAAGCAAATTTCTATTTTATAAGAATTTGTGAAAATGTTAATAATTTTTAAATTTATTATAAATATTTAAGTGAATATAATTATAATTACTTATACCTGAGTTCATTATTCGTCGTAATTCTTAAAATACTCAAAATAATAGTTACGAATAAACTTACTTAATATTAATCTAAAAATGTGAACATATTTATTTGATCTCATAAATACATTAATTGTATGAGTTTTTGTTTATCTAATCAATTCCAAAACAAAACACGAAACATTTGATTTTATTTTTACGAAAAACTTATTAAATTATTTTCTAGTAATAATGAACAAATATTTTTAATCACAATTTGTTATCAGAAATCATTTAATATTGAATACATATATATAGCGAATAGATAATCGTTATATTAACGATTGACCAGAATAATTAAAATTAAGTAAAGAGTGTTGGAATAAGTGAGATTAAAAATCCGACTTAATTAACATCTATAGACTAGAGTATGTAACGGGCCCCCGATTTTTCGGGCCTTGGCGGGCCCCCGACACCTTTTGTCGGGCTTTGTCGGGCTCGGGCCTTAAGTTAAGAAAAAATTGTCGGGCCGGGCTTTTGGATTCAAAATATCA
>JAQGAW010005031.1:0-10148 GCA_034698025.1 Phthiracarus crinitus | reverse complement strand
CACAAAATATTTGGAATTGCAAATAATAAAAAGAATGAATCATAAAACTATACGACATGTTTTTATGAATTAAAATTTATCGCATATGCAGTACAGTCTTCCGGATATATCAATATTCAGATCGTTTTTAAGGTTTAAAAATAAATGTATTTTTATGTCTTTATACTTAAAACATCGTTTGTCTATTTATGCTAAACTAAAACATAAATTAAACTAAACTTATTAAAAATCACACAAATAATATTTTTTATGCGTTTAAAGCGCTTTTATCTTTGCCAGCGATTATAATATTTTTTAAACAAAATATATGCGTTTTACTAAGCGATAAATTATTTATTTTTTTTTGTTTGTGTGATACTATTCAATCGCATAATTTTAATATAAATTTTATTATACAATATTTCATTTGTGTCACTCGAGATTAAGAGTTAAGAAAAGAAGTATTTTAGAAAAATTTCACGATTAATTGAGGACAAAAATCTATTTTAGATAATATTACGATTTTATTGTTTTATTTTTCCCATCGATAAAAATGTTATAAGTTATATAATTCCCAAAAAATACAAATTTAAATGAATGTCGATTATATTTATAAATTAATATATTTATGGATTAACATCTAATTAAATAAAATTTATTACTTTCAAATTTAAACCAAATTTAAAACATTTTGTTTCCTAATCAAAGCAAAGTAGTCTAAGCGTCAAACAGTTGCTAATCCAGGTATAAACAGACGGACAGAACAGTAAATGGTTGATAATTTATTAATTTGTTAGAAAACATGAGATTAATAATAATTGAAACTTAAAATTAGGTGAAACATGCATAATTCTATTAATATAAAAAACTAATATAAATAATCCTTTTTTATCCATGGATCACATGTAATATTCTTGAGACTCCCATCAACTATTCAATGCAACTTTCAAACACAGTGTGTGTTACAGTATTAGCGACACTAATTCGATACTTATGGCTCAATAAATTTTTTTATATTATTCGTTATTCCCAAATGTGGAGTCAATTCTTGTCGACCAGTGCCCAAAGTTTTATAATAAAAACGCATGCTTTTCCGAACAACTTACAGTAAATTAAGCACAATATTAAGTCTCCCTCCCTCTCTCTCTCTCTCTCTCTCTCTCTCTCTCTCTCTCTCTCTCTCGAGACAATTTTCTCTTTAGGCTATAGTACCACACATTATGACAGTGGTTTATATACAATATATAAGTTTATGTGCGTATTATTTTCATATTTCATGTAAGCTTTTTATATGCCTCCTAATTCTGTTTCCTTTTTCTCTTTCTCCTGCGCTCTCCTTCTCTCTCTGTCTTCTCAGGCAATATTGACTGAAACGGCAAATGATTGATGAAAGCAATTTTGATGTAAAGAAAAACGAACGCATTTCTTGAATAATTTTGACTCTTAAGTGCACTTCATGTTAAGCAACATCTAAAATATATATGTATAAAAAGAGTAGCGCTCAATATATGTATGTATGGAAGTAAGTTTGCAATGTGTATGTTGTATGAGCTAAACAATTGGGAAGAGAAATTTTATTATTCTTAGACTAAATAGCCTTTGGGTGAAGTTTAGTCTCATAAAAATATTTTATTTTTGCTGATGCCTTTCACTGATGCTCTTCTTCATTCAGTTGTAGACTTTTATGTTCGCTTTTTTTGCTTTTAAAGCTTATAATTATTAAACATTAAAAAACAGAAAATACACGATTGAGAAAATACGTTATAGAATGGAGAGAAAAGATATTTTTTCGCTTCTCTTCAGAAAAAACTGTTGTATAGAAATAATCAATTGATTATACCCGAGTTATAGTAATAATAATAATTATTATTAAACGTCATTAAAAAAATCCAGATATAAAAGGCATTTAATGGTTTTTTCTTCTTCATATTTTATAATGATTAGTATTCTTTTATATATAACTTTTATTATATATTAGTACTGTATCTGTGTATACAGTATACGGTATATACTGTACTATGAAAAACTGCTTTTACTCGCATCACAAGGATATATATATATACACACTGCGCTATCAGACAATTTTTAAACATTAACTTAATTTCCCCTTTATTTACGCCTTAAAGAATTGATTAATGATAGAGAGTGTTCAAGTCGTTAATTTTGCAGCGAAAATAGTTATTTTGCATTATATTTCATTTTCAGTTTCACGCTCTACTATCGTCAATGTGTACGCACACACACACTGTCTGCAAAAGTATAATTAATTTTTCATATATATAGGACATTATTTAATGCAGATGTAGTATATATTACTCCGGAATATAATGTCCAAATAAATAATAACTGGCGAGTTATTATTTATTATATGTTTGTAGATTGATTCGGGAAAAATTAGAAATCAAAACAACGATCAATTTTAAAAGAGGCGATCAATAATTAAAGATTTGTATTATGTGTCTGTATGTGTGGTTGTTTTTTATTTTTTTGGTGAAAAGTCTAGAAAAAATGAAAATTTATGTTAAAATGGGGAAAATAAAAATGATAATTTATGATTCCCGCAAATGGCACACCGATTAAAAGCGATACAATACAATGCGCTTTGTATTAATTATTTAAATGTTTTTTCTCAGTTACACAATATAACAGTTTGGTGTGCGGTGTTGTGCCACGAAAACAGATCACTGAAACACTACTGAGATCTGCACATAACTGCATCCTATTCTTCTTTTTCTTCATGGTTTAAACTTTTGTGTTTTTAAACAAATGTATAATCTATTTTCTAACGGATGAGAGCTCTGAGGTTTGACGTTTGATTTTGTTTTACTTCGCAAACGCTCGCACAAACACACGCACACACTATGTGTGCAAAACAAACCGTTTTGGTCGAGAAAAGGTGAAATAAAAATGCTGTTCAGATTGCGAATGAGGCACTCTGTGCTCCATAAATCTTTATTATTGTTTGCTGCTGTCGAAGATGGATGATCTCTGCAGCTATACTTCTTAGTCTTCCATTTTCTTATATGTCCCGTTCGTTTCCCATCGGAACAAAGCAAATAGCATTAAGCGCACAACAATTCTCTCTCTTACTCTCTCTCTCCATCTCTCCCTCATCTCATCATTCTTCTGATATACTTTCTCTATTTTCTGCTTCTTTTTTAGCTCTTTTACTGTTTCACAAAACTCCCGATAGACTGTTTCGCTCTCACTATTTTCACTGGAAGTCCAAAGATATTTAGGATATAAATTATTTTCATGGGAATTAAAAGAGCAGAGAGAAAGAAATAGCTCGTAAAGTGGAATAAAAAAAATTCAAGAGAAGCAGAAATCTCTCTTCAAACGCGAATTTGGATATAGAGGTATACAGTAGACTGTATGGTAGAGAAGCAGCAGAAGCTGGGAAAATATAAAACAAAGAAAACGTTTATTTATGGTATAATAACTTATGCGATACTCAATTGATAGCACACAACGAATGTCGCTTTAAATAAATTGACATTAATCAAGATCCAGTTATCGCTTAAATAAAGGCCTCCATATATTCGGTTATAGCCCTGCAGTATATGTTTCATAATGCAAATCAGTGCCAAAAAATGTTGCACCAGATTAGAGGAGAGTGTCAAATATATTGATAGTTTAATGTAATGCCTTTTGACAAATGATCTGTTCGTCGCTCTTTTGCGACCTTATCTTCTTTTGGCCATCATTTCGGTTTATAACCCAATTTCAAAGGGATTTCTAAAGGTTAATAAATATTGTTTAATGTCATAAAATCAGTATCATATAAATAACAAATAAAATAATTTCTTTTGTTTTCGTACATTACTATTACTACACTGTAATCGGGTTTGTATTCCGGGAGTAAGCATTCGGGTATTTACTTTCAGGGCATAATAAAATCTAAACCTTAGTTTAAATAATACTGACTTGAGTATCGTTGAGAAATGTTGGGGTATATTCAGTATAATAGTATTTTAATGATACTTTCGTAAATAATTTTTTTGTGTGCCCCGAAGATACAAAAGCTCTCTCGTGTCAAATAGATAGGAACAAGTAATAAGTTATTCACAATCAGACTTTAGTTTTCAAACTCTCGTTATCCCCTCTATTCTATTGTATCCCTGTCTCTCTCTCTCTCTCTCTCTCTCTCTCTCTCTCTCTCTCTCGCCGTTTTGTATGGAAGATAATTTGCGGTCGCATTGCCTTCTAATGATTGGACACATAACTTATTATGTATGAGCGCCTCATCACTGGCTATCAATCATACGATTCGATGGCATTGTTCTGACGGGCGAACGCAACATTAACTTTATCGGTATTCCTAACAACAGTTCTCCCCATACAGTGAACGCTATTGTAAAGCTCATGTTGTGATCGGATTGTTCTGTTACCTCTCGCTTTACACCCGTAAGATATTTTTCATTCCTGTTGAACCATTCGCGCGCACACATCACTACATTCCCTGATCTATTGCCAGACAAGTTATTGTATTTTTAGATATTTCAAATGACGCCATACTGTACTGCACCCGAAGAATTAACAATCATTTATCTTTTTTTGGTAGTTATATATACAATATATAGGAGAAACATTTTTTTGATCTGTTTTTGTGTTGTTTCGGAATTAATGTAAATAAATGATAGTATTTATGATTATGAAGTAATAGAGAACGAGAATGAGAGAAAAACAAAACATTTATTGCCAGCACTTTTAGTAAATTGTTTTCCAGCTTATGATTGATGGCTGAGCTGGTGAGCAATCGATACCACACACACATTGGTATATCATATATAATGTCGAGTGAAAGATGTCTACTGTTTGAGTTTATTACCGCTATATTAATTAAAGAGTTACTGAAATTTTCATCTATTTTATTTATTTTTTTAGATAAATTATTTTTCAATGTGGTTTTAATATTATAGCATTTATAGAAATCATTATCGATTTCTTATTTATTTTGTTGTGTTTATACTTCAAAAAATGTTTGGTAATATCCTGTTAGTAATAAATTATTAAATATTTGAGGTATGCTTAAACTGAACTTAACTCAAATATTGATTAATGAGTTTTTGGTTTAAAATTATTTGACGCTAATAACTAATATTTCAATTGACTAAAATCAAATTCGTTTGTATTAAACCATTACTTTTTAGTATAAAAAAGCTTAAAAGCAAACTCTTAATAATTGATTAGAACTTTGTTGCGTGAAAATTGAAAATAAACGTTCAATTTATTATTACTGTATCTTCAGATGACATAAAAATATCTATGAGTTTTGGTAAAAAATAATTAAAATGTGTTTTAAATAATGGATATATTTATTATCAAAATGACACTGAAAATTGTTCAAATAAAAATGCTATTAATTCTCTAAATAACTGTTAAGTCAATTTATGAAATAAAAACTTATTTTAAAGTGATTTAAGTATTTAATAAACATATGAATTTAATATTTTTATGAATTTAATTCAAAACAGTGTAATGAATTCTAGTATTAAAGTTTTATTCACTTACTGGACAGATATTAATATTCACTAAATTCTGGATAATATATTTATACTTTAATAACAATTTTTGGATAGTCGTTATCGATATATTTAATAGAATTCTAGTATAATATTTTTCGAGTTTAGACTTACATCACTCTTAAGACTTTCGACTTTATTCAAAACTAAATCAAATTTCTATACCTTTCGTTTAACTAAATGTTTGGAATTATAAATTAACTGTGAGTGCGATAAACTGTTCATATACTACTGCTCATCGATTTGACATTTTGTGCGTTTTCTAATTGTTTTCGATGTTCGATGTTCAACAAACACACCCGTTTTTTGTGATTGAGTTCGGTGTTTGCTTCATCAAAGGTAAGCTCATGGAAATTTATTTTCGATAATTTGTTGAGCGCGTATTAATTTCTTACATTGTTTGTGTTTATAATTCTTAAAAATGTTTGATCTGTTATAAATATTTATCATCAAATAATAACATTATTAATTAAATTTTAAACATGAATTTAAGTTTCAGTCAATAAAATTGACAGAATAAAAGCTAAATAAACGCATTTTAAAAATTTACCAAAATAAATATTGGGTTAATAAATACCGCGTTAATGCGTCAGTAGACAACGTTATTTCGGATGTTTAACTTCTATCTAAAAGCTAACTCAACAAAATTAATGATTGTAGTATTTTTTAGCGACATTATATTAAATTCAATATTTAATTTCATAGCAATGCTAACATAATTTAATGATTTCGCGTAACAGAACAAAGAGAGAGAAAAAACGAAATATAATTCATTTCATTTTAAATGCGCTAACAGTACAAAAATGTCATTAATATTACGTTTTCTCTCTATTCCTCTCTCGCTCATACTAATAGACAGTATCATTAGGCAGTGCCTTAAAATATAGTTATAATCAATCATAGCCTAATACTTTCGCAAAAGCTTTAACAATGTTTTACTGGTCGGTTAAATGTTCGTATAATATCAACTTATATGTGAATTATATTTATACATCGCAACCATATATATATATCCATGGATTGCATGACCGAATATCATAGAATCCGATGATTAATATGACTGCGCTGTCTAAAAGTTATAGTCAATACACACACATGAAGACATTTCCATTTCGCTTTTAGGCTGAGAGCTGTCAGTTTTGATGAATCGAAACGAATGGTCTTGTGGGGTATGAAAAATTTTTACCGATTACACAGGGTATACATAGGAAAAAAAGTAAAAAAAAAATGTGATCAAATGTGAACGAATAACCCATATATCTTAGTAAAACTTTTTGTTGTTGTTGTTGGAGGCAAATCATGGGCAAAACTTGGAGCAAAAATATGAAAGAAATGACTCGACGCGAGGACTTATTTCACAAAACTTAACGATACGTTTATTTGCATTTAGTGGACACTTCTTTTGCCCATTTGTATCTCATCGATCATCAAAACGGTTCTGATTTCTAGACAACCAAATGGCTCTTTGAGTTTTCCAGAATACACGCTATGCTTATTGCGCTGCGGTATTCTTCGTTTTCGGTGATACATTACCATTACTTAATGTCCAATTCCAAGCGCTTTTGTTGGTGAAAAATTTTCTCTCCTCTGTTATGATAAAGTGACTTATTATGCTCTGCCAGTCTTTATTTAGTGTTAAGCATAAAATGCATTACTTGCCAAAAGTATTCTTTTTTTTTGCTGGACAACTAACTATTTTGCCAACTCTTTGTGCCGATGGAATCGCAATGGGAATCATTTGCATTTATATTTATATTTTCACTAGAATACCAAAAATATTGAAAATAGTATTTGTTTTGAAATATGTATACTTTTTTTGCTTTATATTTTGCAAAACATTTACGTTTTGAAAGCCAAACAAAGTAAAATTTTAAAAGTAAATCTATATTATATTTATAGCTGTTTTATTTTCTTATTTTCTAGGATTTTTTTCTCATTAAATCTTGGATTTAACTTTTTTTTGAAAAATGTTAGTTTATAACTTACGGAAACTAAAAGAGAATAAAATTCTTTATATATTGAAAAAGTTCAATAAAAAATTGTTCAATTAATTCCATATCATTCATCAATTTTTCCAAATATGTTTAAAATGATTTATTATTAAAATATGTTAATCCGATTTAAAACTTATGTAAAATATTATCCCAATTACTGTTATCTAAATTATATTACAGTAAAACTTGTCAATATCAGAATTTTGCGGAAACGAAAAATTGCCTATTTTTTATTTTTGTAATGACAGTTTTCCAATGGTTTATTACCGATTCATTTTGCTTATGAGAAAATTCGAAATTCCAACAATAAATTATCGAGAGACGTAAAAAAATTAATTATTAATTAGCCAAAAATTGTCTGAAAATTTTCATTTCATGTCAGGAAAAAAGGGTTAGCGTAGAAAATAAAAATTTTTAATAAAATTAAGAGCTTTTTAGTTTTACTACTGCCAGTTAATTTATTATTGTTGCGCGCCTGTAATCTCATTAAACATTAGTTAAAATACTCTCTCGACAATAACACTGGAAAATGTACGGTACTTCTACCAGAGCAGCAGTTGTTATGTTTTTTGGTTATGGCTCATAAAATTTTCAAGTTTTATATATTAATAATATGGCTTTCGCTATAATACTTGCACACACACTGCACTGTAAATCATTTATATTCTGCTTTAACAATATTTTTTGTGAAATAAGCTCTTATGAAATTTAACAAGTAATTAAAACAAAAATAATCATAATTTTAATACACTCGTGCATCAATTCAGCAAATGATGAATCGAGAGATTTAACCCTTTCATGATGTAATTAAGCTTAACTCGTAAATAATTCGGTTGTATTGTCAGAAAATTTTTATATAATTAAAGTACTGGATTAGTTTAATATGGATTAAATTTTAAATTTTGCGCAAAAATTTAAATATTAAGAGTTATGTAGAGATTTTCATATTTAAATTAAATACAGTATTTCACGATTCGGTAAACTAGAAATTTTTCATAACACTTTTATATTAAGCAAATTACATTAAAAAATATTTTCCAGTACAGGAACATTAGTTGTAAAATATGCGCAAATAAACATTGGAAAAGTAATTTTATTTTTTGTCTGTTTACTCCTCGAATTTGCACATTTGTACGCAACATTCATAGATGAATCGTATTATCCATATTTTAATTTACGATCGTTAAATGACTAGTCATTTTTTAATATATTTCTAAATACACTTAAAATTGTATGTTACAAATTGTGCTCACAATATTCACATTTGTTTCGTTTTTTTGGAATAACTATGTAACAAAAAGCTTTTTTCGCACTTAAATTATTCGTGTGCAAAGTATTTCCATTGGAATAGTCGCTACGGTAGCAAATTCTGCGCAATTTTGCGCTGAAAATGCAAAAAATTCATGATTGATAGCGAATAAGTTGCACATAAACTCTAAATAATTAACGCACAAAGTTCTCACCAAAAAAAATTAATTATTCAATGATTAAAAAACTGACTTTTAAAAAGATTGAAAAGTTTTGCTGTTATTAAATAAAAATTTTTTAAACTATAACTTCATATATATTATGAATTAATTAATCATTGAAGTTTCGAGCCTCGTATCGCTCCGTACCCAACGAAGCACCAACTTTTTCTTTATTAATCAATTTTTTATTAACGATGAGTGATTTACAATCCAGCAATAAATTAAGTAATAAACACTTAATGCATTGATGTGTTGAAAAACTAGATGTCAGTCAAGAAAAACTTGGAAAATTAATGCGCACTCGAATACGGTATCAAATATTAATCTGATCCACAAAAACATAATCCATAACATAAATTCCAGAGTATAACTGAACGAACAATTTTTCGTGGCTTAATAATTAATTACGCTATAATAATACGGTGGGATATAATAAATATCGAATTATTATAATGTTTATTTTGGGGAAACAAACAATAGATATTTTTTGTGAGTGCAATTTATTTTATAATTTATTGGGAAAGAAAAAAACACTTTTGTAAATTAATTAATCGTGTTTTTGTTTCGTTGACCCGATATATATATCAATACCAGCACAAAATGAATGAGTTTAATAACATTGTCTTTTATTCTAACACTGAACTTATAGCCAATGACAAGGAGTGGCTTTGCGGCAATAAATTTTCTCGCGCCAAATCGGAATATTGTCTAGAATTGACACTAAATCATATAAATGGATAGCGAGAGAAAAATGATAATAAATCTTATTATGGACACATTTCAGGAATTTTTGGCAGTGATTTTTAAAAATGTTCTCGTTTCTGACACGTGTTATATTTCATAATAATAAAAAATATTGCGCCTAACGATAGGCAAAAGAAAACGTAGAATAGAAGAAGAAAAAAACCTGTGTATTACATATTGGAAGTTCAAATGTGTTTTAATATGACTTGCAAAGCATACTTTATCTCTGATGAAAAATATTATGATTTATTATTAATGCTAATCTTTTTTCTCGCTCTCCATTCCACTGCATTCTCTTCCTCTCTTTCTCTTTATGCAAACCATTATTCAATGATAATAAACTGTTTCTTGTGTGTAGTAATGGCAAAATACGGCAAAATTATTTTTCTATACGTATAAATACGTATAAATTCACGTATAATACGTCATGTATTTAT
>JAQGAW010005030.1:0-10150 GCA_034698025.1 Phthiracarus crinitus | reverse complement strand
TTTAATGGGAACAGTATTATGCACTTCAGTCACACTCCATCCCCATTCAAATACTTCTCCGTTTTGTGTTAACGCCAAACAGTGTTTATCACCGCATTTAATATCAATAACCTTTTTATCCATTAATCCATTAATAATAACAGGTTTCAAACACTCATCTTTAGTACCATTTCCTAACTGTCCATAAGCATTCCCGCCATACGAATAAATATGACCAGTTTTTGTCGATAATACTAATGTTCGAGAGCTGTTAATTATATTTATTACTTGTTTTTGACATAATTCTTCAATTATCATTGGTTTGTTTATTGGATTTCTATGACCCAAACCAAGATAACCATTAGTATTATCTCCACATGAATATACATTATCATCAATAGTTACACAAATAACTGATTTTCCGCAATTATCAATAAAAACGAATTTTATTTGATTTAATAAATCACTATTTAATTGTTTAATAATATCACTTTCATTAATATTATTCATTGTTTAATACAATAATTTAATATAATATTGATGTATGATTTTTAATTCAACTCAATTTTAAAGTATGAATAACACTTGTTATTATTGTTTACTAATGATTGTCAATACGCATGACTTATAAATATTAAACTCAACTCGGAAAATAAAGGTGCGATAAGTATAACTTTACAAACCAAACCATACTATTACTAGAAAATTTTTACCAAACTAAACAGTAGTGTTGTATCCATATGACTTTTTTAATTTCATTTGAATTTCAATTTCGATTTTTACTTTAATTTTCATTTCAATTACATTTAATTTCGATATTTAAATAAATGTTTATTTAAATTGCATTTCAATTTCGATTATTATTTTAATTTTTATTTGAATTGTATTTCTATTTCAATATTTAAAATTAGTTTTATTTCAATTGCATTTTAATTTCAATTAATCGAAATGTAAATGCTATTATAATTTACATTTAAATTTCAATTTTTAGCTAAGTTTTACGTTTTAATGACAATTTTCGACTGAAAAAATCTGAAAGTTAATTACATTTTAATTTTAATTTCTATTTCAATAATTTTTTATATAATTTGCATTTCAATTTCAATTTTTAAAATTTCAGCAATTTCTATTGGATTTCGATTACATTTTTTAATTTACTTTTTTAATTCAATTGCATTCCAATTTCCATTTTAAATTTTAGTTTATTTCCAATGCATTTCAATTTCAATTACTCGAAATGCAAATGGAATTATATTTTTAATTTCAATTTGAATTTTAAAAAATGGATACAACACTACTAAACAGCAAATTTGTATAAATTTAAAATAGTTAATTTATCATTATTATTTCCGATTATAAAATTTATATTACTATTAAACTGCTTGTTGCCAAATGCATATGACAAACGAAAATTAAGGCAAAAACTAAAGGTGCTGTAAGTTTGAATTTATTTAAGGTATAAATTACAAATATTAATAATTTAATCACTAATTATTCATAAGCTGTTAAAAGTTTAATAAAATTATCGTTTAAATTCGTTGAGTTTTTCGAGGGGGCGTGGTTTAGGCTTTTGTGAAGGAAAAAATTTGGAAAAAAAATTTAATTGAAAAAATTTTTTGTGCCAAGTCCCAAAAAATTGTCGTTTAAATCAGATGAGTTTTTGACCCCCCCTCAAAAATAGAGATTTTCTTGATCTGAACCCCCCCTAGAGGCACAGACCTTGGGTAACTATGCTATTAATATAAACATGTAATGACTTTAATTGATTCTTAAAATGATTAGCAAATGCTTTGAAATGTTCGTCACGAATCCGATAATGTTTTACTGAAACTATATTATTAAATGTCTGTTGATTTCCATTAAATTTTTTATTCATTTCAATACACGGATCAAATAATTCGTTTGAACACTCGAAACCATAATTTATTGATTTAAGTTTTGAAGTAAATTTAGGCATTATTTCGAGCATTTGAAGCGTTAATTCACCAGTGAATACAAATGAAATTGATTCCAGATTTTTAAAACTATTGTCAACCATTTGTTGCCAACAATTAAGTGATATTAAGTGAAGTCTCGTTTGAATTAGTTTCACACGCTTTAAATATATACATGAATTGTTGATTGTATTAAATGTTTTATCATTCATAAAAAGATAGCCATCAATTTTCAGATCATTAATCAAATTACATTTATTCAACACATAATTTAAAAATTGATTGTTCATTTCAATTATACCAAATTCGCTTTTAGTTCGTATCAAATCTAATTTCGATGGATTTCTGGCATATCGTTCAAATCCCCATAAATTATCAGTTATCAAAAGTTTATATTGTTTATTGAATATTTTGGTATTGAATTGTTTGTTAACGCATTGCAATGCAAAACAATCAATAATCGGTAAATAACTTAATATTAATTCACACAAATCGTCACCAAATCTATCAAAACTATCGTTACTAAACTTAATAAATGAACACATTTTGCTTTTTTACTTCGAAATTAAATTAGAAAATAAAATAATTGTAATTCGATATACAAATAAAATAGAAAACGTTTAATTTTGTTAATTTATAAGAATACTGTAATACTGTAACTCTACGTTAATTTTATGAAAAACCACTATAATAAATAAATGATAACCAAATCAACAAATACTGTTACTGAATAAATTTTGTTTAATACTGAATTAAGGAAAAGATAACATCAGGTGATAAGAGAAAAGAATTGACTTGTAATACATGGGGTTTTCTTATAAATGGATTTCTATGAAATGTTTAGTGCAGATTCTAATCCTAAGACTATTGTTTCGATAGCACACTGACCTTATTTTAATTTCGGTGAATAATTTAGTGTAAATTATTATTTGAATATTTATTGAGTTTTCTACGAACTTTTTATTTATTTACGAGAATTATTAAAATAATTTTATTAGTTTCATATCAACATACTGTAGTAAACTTATTGACGAAATCATTTGAAATCTCCACCAAAAAAATTTCTGTCAAAATTAAACATAAATATTTTCAAATCGCAAACGAAAAGTAGAAATAAAAATAAAACGAGAAAGGAATTCAAAATATTTTGAACGCTAAGTCGAACTGAACTCGCATACAGTACACACTCTCTATCGTACGCACACATTCTTCACATTTACAACATTTACTAAATAAGAGTTTGTTTTGAAATAGCAAATCGCGTATTAGTCAATAACCATCGATGAACATGCGCTTCACTGTTACACACGCACGCATCAAACTATCAAAAACTGTAGTTCGTTCGCCAGAAAGTGCTCATCAGTACACCGATCACATCGCAGAATCGAAAGCATAAGAAGCTTTAGGTTATAAAACTTTACTCTTTTCGATGCTAAACCTGTGTATTACTTTTACGCGTTCAGTATTCTCAGTCACAGTCACAGTCACCAGTGTGTTAAACAGTTATAGTTTAGTTGTGAACGCGTTGCACAATGAGTGCGTTTGATCCTTCTTAACACACAACCATTAATCAATGATGTCGTTGAGCGACAATACCACCGAAACCTATGACCTCAGCACTAACTCTAGCGTAGAAAACGCTACAAAAAGATTACCGGATCCATCGGCTATTGAGGATCAGACCGCACGAAACGTGTTCATAATCACATGTTATACGGTTATAGTGATTGTGTCGCTTTGCGGTAATTTATTAGTTTGTAAGATAGCGTTCGGAAAGAAAAAAATGAGGACCACAACCAATCTATTAATAGCTAGTCTTGCCTGCTCTGACATCGTTATGACTGCGTTTAACATACCTTTTAATATCGCTCGACTACTACTACCGCACTGGCCTTTTGGCCGTGTTTTGTGTTTTTTAGTGCCGTTTATACAGACATCTTGCGTTTATGTGTCCACATTTACAATGACTATAATATCGCTACACCGATGGCGAACGATCACTAAGCGATCGTCATTTCGCTCGTTCTCACCGCTTAAACTGTGCGGAATTATTTTTATAATCTGGTGTCTGGCGTTCATATTCGCTTTGCCGACTTCTATATTCAACAGGTTAAAAGAAACGAACATTTACGGCAAACTGGCCATTCGCTGTAGGGTTAAGTTTCCGGACGTTCCGTTCGACTTTCCGCTATTTCTTTCAGTGGAAATATTTCTCACACAATACCTGATACCGTTAACCATCACTTGTGTGGTGTACTGTAAAATCGGTGCGATAGTATTCAAACAGGGAAAACTGGCCGGAATGTCCAACGATGACAGAAAGAGGAGACAACTGGAGACTAAGCGAAGGCGAATCATAATGTTGGCTCTGGTTGTTATAGTTTTTGCCGTTTGTTGGCTGCCTATTAATCTCTATCACCTGCTCGTTGATTTTAAAGTGACGAAACACAATTTTAAGACGTTTGTGTTGGTAAATATACGTTTTTATTTGATGTTTTCCAAATCTTATCGCAAACATTTTCTCTTCACCATAATTGCCCATAAAATGTTTTATCGCGATTCAATTCTTCGTGGTTTAATATCATAAATATAGTTGTATGTTATCGTACCGTTAATATACGTTAGGGAACTAAGTTTTCTATAGTTACCGTATATCACATCTGCACTGTTTGTATGTGTTTTGCTGCGTTAAACAAAGATTTTTTTATCTTTCGTTTCTTATTTTTCAATACCACCCGCTTTTGCTTTAAATGTTAGCAAAAATAAGTAACATAAATCTAATTTTCATTTCGCTACTGTTTATCTGTTTTGTTGTTAATTAGAGTTCATTTTGTTAAGCGATTAATTATATTTTAGTTTTTTTTATTCTTTTTGCAGACTAATGTTTAAATTAATTATCGGCTAAAGTAATAATTTAACCGCACTCACAGCTAATGAATTTTAACTCACTTTTGTGTGTTAAAAGTTGTTATTCATGTATGTGTGTGTTAAAAGTTTTAACTAAAAACTTTACTAATAGTAAATGTAATTATTTTATCATTATTCCATTGATTGAAGTTTATATTATGGTACTTTTTAAATTTTTTTTTACAAAGCTCTATTAATTTTGTTTATACAATAAATTGTATTTCTTATGTCGGGTAATATATTTAATATTGTTTTACTTTATTTTCCGAGACTTAATGCTACTGTTTTTTATTATTTGGTGGCCATTTTATAAAACCATTATACTCGTAGTAAATTGAAAAAAAGCTAATAAATTAAACATAACCTATAAATGTTAAAGTATTAATAATCAAAGCATCAAATTTATATATTCTCTTTTGATGCCATCTCCAAAACGCAAATTACTTTAACAAATAATTTTACTTACAGAATACTGCCTTTGAATACGACTTTTTTCAATTTTGAACATTAAATTTTATTTTTGAGGTTTCTGTATAAAATCGGTAAAACTATGTACAGTATACTCGCAGTAAATTATTCCTGTATAATAAGTGAACTAATTATGATCTTTAGAATTTTAATTATTATTATAGAAATAATTAAAAGTGCTGGTAATAATAATTAAAATAAATTAAATATTATAATTTATGAAAGAATATCGGTTATTACTTGAAAATAAACTGAATGACAAATATTTAAAAGCTAATGATTATATTAAAAAAATCAAATTAATTATATACGCTATTTTTGTTTATTAAATTACTATTTCGTGTTCAAAAGGTCAAAATTAACTCAAAAACTTATCGAATAACTCGTAAGTTAATTATACGAAAAATTTTCTTTTTGAACTTTCGATGTTTGAGACCTGCTGTGCAAACAGAATTTCGAAATAACAAATGCAATGTCGTTTCGTTTTATTACCATAGGTTCGGAAATTACACAATCATACGGCAGACATTTTATTCGTTTGCCAAAAAACAATAGTTTAGTATAAAAAAGTTTTTATAACAAGTTTTAGTACTTATTGTTATTTTAGTCGTGCGGTGTTTAGTAATCAGAAAAATCGATTAAAAGAAATTTCCTAATAACTCAAGGCTAAGAACATTACTATAAGTTGTGAGTTAATTTACCAAAAAAATCAGTGGGTTTTAATAATATATTGTCGACCTTAGAAAGTACATTAGATTTCAAGTTAAAGGTTACGATCAACTTTCGTAATCCTTACCATTCGTCTTAATAAATTTTAATTGACAAAAGAAAAACAAAAAATTCTATATTTAACATGTTTTGTGACACATTTTCATGTTTCAAAGCATTTTTGTATTACCGTATAAAACATTTTTATGCATAAATGAAGGAAATTAAAAGAGTTTTATCATACTTAATAAACCATTAATATTCATTTAGAACGTTATGTTTGCTGCAAAACGCCTATTAATTTCATAACTTACGACAATAACTTTTCTCGTTTCAAAATTGCGTTTTTTTTTGTCGTTTTAAATTAAGGTTATTTTATGCGTTGTTAACAGACGTTGAATCAACATATGCTGAAAAACAGCTTTTAATATGTATATAAGTCCTTATATAATATTATTCTTAATAGCGATATCCATTAGATTAGTGCGTGAATAACAAACACTAATATAACGTGTTTTATGACTTTTTTTGCTATTTTTATGGATATTACTGGTGGAAAATTTGGTTGTTTGTTATGAAGGAAAAATAGAAATAAGTTAAGTTATATTAGCAAAAGCAGCTAAACATTTAGATAAATAGTTAGATAAACAATATTAGATAACTTCTAACATCTTTGGTTTCAAAATATCGCATCAATTCTATTAGATTTGCTCGATTTTGTCATTACTTGACGAACCCGTGAGTAAAAACCAAAGAAATTAAGCCACAGTAAACTAATTAATGAAAAAGCAAAAAACAATTTTTTAGTTGTTGTTTGTTTAGTTTGGTTAAGTAACAGTAACGGGCAGAACATGTAAATTGGCAAACATGTAATGTTTATAAGTTATTATTAAGTTCGTTATTATACCAGTACTTTAAAAATCGCTAATTTTGCTTATTATGTTTTAGTAGCTATTATTATTGAACCCTTATTTTTCATACTAAAAATAAAATGGTTGATTATTAAAGCAATAAAATAAAAAAGTCGTAAATATTATTTAATTTTTTGGAAATTTTAATTAAAACTTTTCAAAACAACTATTGCCATAAATATCATGAAAATATTAGGCTATTGTTTATGATTTACATTTGTCAAAACGAAAACAAGTCATAGAAGATATACGAAAATATCGAATACAAAAATATCATAAACTTTTATTTTCTTACCATATTATTATTCAAGCATTACTGCGAATTCGGTAAAATTTTTATTTTTATTGCATTTGATTATAGTAAAAGTATAAAATTCGATCGTTTTATGTACGAGTTTTATAAGTATAGTTTCGGTTTAACAAAGTTTGAATTATTTTATTATTTTAATGGTATCTCTACTCAAAAACATCACTATTCACTTTTAAAATATTGATTTTTACCGATCATTTTTATTTTATTATTTTTGGTAAAACTCTTCTCGTGATGTTTATGTTTGTGATGCACTCGATTCGATCTAAATATTATGTTATATCTTAACTTTAATCTAGTGTTGTATAGTATTCCTGGTACGGAAATAGGAATAGAATAGAAAAGAAATATTTTCAAAGGAATAGAATAAGAATAGTATAGAAATATGCAAACATTTAGAATAGGAATAGGAATAGGAATAGAAATTTATTATTTTAAATTTGAATTATTTTTTGTAATATTTGACAATATTTAAAGTAATTTCTTAAAATAAGCATTTAAAAAACTTCAAACAAATTAAAAAGTCATCATAATTGATAAATTTGCTTTCTTTAAATAATATAAAATAAGAATAGAATAGAAATAGAATTCAAAATTTTACTTTAAGAATAGAATATTAATAGAATAAAAATTAAAAAATTTTATTGAGAATAGAATATAAATAATTCATAAACAAAAAGAACGGAATAGAAATAGAATAGAAATTAAAAAGTTGGTATCTATACAACACTACTTCAATCTAACTTTAATGGAAAACTAGACTTAAATCAACTACAAATGAGCGTTCATTTGGCATGAAATGTGAATAATAATGTTTTTAGTTTATTAAATGCATATGTTTTACTTTTTTTTGACAAACATCACTGAATTTGTATTGAATATTTTTATAAAGTAATTACAGAAAATCTATCCATTATTATTACAAAAAGTTCCAAAGAGTTTTAATACCATGAATACTTTGAGAATGGAATCAGTGTATAATTCTTAATTACCATTAAACATAGAACTAATTTAAAAACTCATTGAAATAATATATTAATTAAAACAAATATTAGATACTAAAAAACAGAGCATTTATTTGTGTTTTAGTACAACTTTATAATTAATATTTATGTACGAAGTTTGATATTTTTGAATTCCTTTCTGAATATTATCTTAAATCTTATTTCATACATGTTCAACACTTTTACATTAAAATCATTTATCTATTACCTAAACCTCGATTCTCTTGAATATTCTGTTTGCGTTGCACTCGATTCGATATAAACATTATTTATATGATATGTTATCATTGATAACTTTAATCCAACTACAACTGTATAATTGAACGCTAGAAACACATGAGTTATAAACGACCTTTGATTTCGCATTTGTGAAACCTTAAAATTTTTTTGAGTATACAAATATTTATTACAAAAAGTATTATTACTTTTTCGAAAATAAATAGATATTATACCTATTTAATCATATTTTAGTGTCATTGGTTCGCAATGAGCTCCGTTTGTTACAATTCGTTCATATATTGCTGGCTAAACCAGAGTTTTCGCAAAGGAGCTAAAGAGTCGCTGGAAGTTGTATTTCGTTGTTTAAAGTACTATAAAGTTCAGTCAACCGTCGAAACGATTGACGTGGAAGAGACGATTCGAGATACGAAATACACTGTTTGTAACGAAAAAATCGAAATCATAGAGAAAACGAAAAAGTAAGACATAATTTTACGAATGGAATAATGAGATTCGTCATACTTTTCTCAACCATTTGTTATATGAGTTATGTTTCAATTAGTTTAAGATAGGTTTGGAAATTAATGGTACGTTTGGATTAAAACACTGTAAGTTTCGGATAAGAAACTCTGAAATGTGTAGTGAAATGAGCAAAGATAATCCCTTTGGTCACTATTATATCTATATTACTGTTGCGAAAAGAAGAAATAATAATTAGTTTGTAAGATAGTGTTCGGAAAGAAAAAAATAAGGACAACAACCCATCGCTACTCTTACCTGCTCTGACATCGTTATGAATGTGTTTAACATACAGTGCTTTTTAGTGCTGTAATACAAAATTCGTGCGTTTCTGTGTCCACCTTAAAATCACAATAATATCGCAACATCGGTGGAGAACAATCTCTAATCGATCGTTTTCTGTAAACTGTGCGGAATTATTTTTATAATCTGGTGTCTGGCGTTCATATTCGCTTTTCTGATGTCTATATTCGGTGGAAATATTTCTCACTCAATACCTGATATCGTTGGCCATCACTCCTGTTCAATACGTTTTAATAGAAGCACATTTAAAGTTTGTCGATTTAATTGCGTTCATTTATTATTCATATTAACCAGTTTTATTCAATTTATGTAAATTATTTAATTAAGAATTAACTTTAAATTATTTTAAATGATAAAACTAGATGAATATGTATAATAGAATTTCAATCCATTTATATTATTAATATTGTCTAAATATTTAATAGATAAAGCTTATTGATAATAAAAAGAAACCATTTTTTGTATTTTTAACGATTAAATTAATATTAATTATTCCTAATCATATTCTCATATCTATAATATGTCTTTTTAAACATTAGTAAATTTGTTGTTATAATATGACGAAGATATTATTACATTAAATTAGTTACTGACATATAATGTCATAAAATAAATTATATTTTGGTTTTTTATTTTCTATCAAATTATATATTAGTTTATATGCGTTTAATTATGATTAAATTTATGAATGTTTTGCACAGATAAACTTAAAAATTAAATTTAATTCTAGAAACTTGCATAAAATATATAAATTCAAAGAACATTCATTAAAAACTATTTTTATCATATGTGGGTCATATTATATCATAAGCAAGGGGTAAAATAATCTTTGATCAAAGAAAATCAAAGAATTTTATTATTCTCAAAGAATTATTCTTTGAGAAAAAT
>JAQGAW010005029.1:0-10150 GCA_034698025.1 Phthiracarus crinitus | reverse complement strand
TCAACAATTATTTTTTGAAGATAGGAGTCTATTTTATTGAAGATAGGAGTCTTTTTTTTGAAAAAATCCCTTAATAACATAGAGAAAAAATCCCTTAATAAACATAGAGCGGTCCACGGACGAACAGACGGACAGACATCCCAAATCCAATAGCTGACTTTTACAAAGTGTGCTAAAAATTCTATTTTTGACCATAAAAATTTATACGTTAAAAGTGTCTATTTTGCAATACGACGAAGAATCGGATTTGATTTGTCGTTTTTTTGATAGTATTTATAGGATTTGAAATCATGATCAATGATTAATTCTTAGTTTTTATGTAACTACAATAATTTCATGTTATTGTAAATCAATTTAAGTGAATTTTTTTAACTCTTTTTAAAATATTTATATGACATTATCGTTCATTTAAATGTAAACTGTTAAATCATTTATGTATTATTAATTTTCTGTAAACAATTTTAAATCCAATAATTTATCATTGAGATAAAATAAATAATTAAAATATTATTTAAAACCAATTATTTGAGTTTAAACTGAGTCCGATTAATACATATAAACTCATAACTTAATATGTGAGGCATTTGATGAGGCAAATACTGGTATTTAGTGAGCAACTCATTCATTCAAATTAAATGAACATTAGTTTTGTTGCAATTTATTTATTATTATAATCGATATTAATGCGCGTAAGTGTTACCATAACGTCTTCAATATATAGTTTGATGCCTTTATTTGTAGTGACCGCAAAGTCACAACCGTTATTCTGTACTGATTACTCATCACATACATTACTATTAGTTTATATTACGTATATTATACGTACTCATATTATTATATATTGTTACTCACAGCTTATAATTAGTACTATATTAGTCTATTATAAGCTATTACACACAATGACATTTACTTGGCGTTACTCATAGCATTAACTTAGCGCTAAATTGTCTATTTAAGGCTCACACAAACACTATATCTAACCAGTCTTCACTCAGTCTTCACTCAGTCTTCACTCAATCTTCACTCAGTCTACACTCAATCTTAACCAGTTCTATGTTAGCAGTCAAGCCATAATCACTCATTCTAGCCATTTGCTAGTCTTATCATATTTTAATACAGTTAGCAATAAACACGTGTACATCACTGTGTAATATAAATACATTATTGTATTTCTAACCTTAATTTAGTGTGAATAAAGTACTTTATTTAGTGTTAATTTGAATACATTGCTTAACGATATCATCCACTCAGCGGTAGTGACTCCAGTGTCGCTAAACTTGGCGCAGCCGGCAGGATTTAGATATCAACGCCAGTGCATTAACGCACTTCAAAGACGCAAATAGCTATATTAAGGCTTACCACTGTTGATGTCACGCAACATACGTGAATTCAAATTGAACACAGCTCACTCCACAACAATCATAAGCAACAGCAGCATCGAGTAACACCTACTCACCACAACAACAGCAACACATTAAGCACAGAATTATCAATTAATTCACGCAATCAACAGCAACACTCAGCAACGAATAAGCATCTAATTCAAGCTATACATCAAACGTAATTTAGTGCTAATCACACGTTTACACCGTCTAATCATCGCTTGACGAGACACTGGTTATAACAACTACAATCGCATAACAATCGATATTCATAAGAGTTTGCATTTGATTACATAATCGAATCAACGAAAAGTCTTCAGCACTTATACTGGTTCTTCAAATCAACAATCCTTACAACTCAACACAAATATCATTCAACGGCAATCACAGTTGGCATTATAACCACAATCAAGTACTTGATTCAGACTCGACAACAATCGTAAAATCAGCACTGAATTACACACACATCTACTGTTCAAACAACACACAACATATTGCTAACATGTCTCCAGTATGCAAACTACCTGGAGAGAAATACGATGGACTCAACACATTCACAACTGCAAAAAACTGGTTCGCATTGGCGTCATACTGCATGTCAAGTCGAAACGTTACAACTGATATTGAGAAAATCAAAACAATCGCATTAAGTTTAACTGTTGAAGCACTTCGTTTCTATTCTGAGGAAATCTAACCATTGTTCCCTACCATTACATTTAAAGGAGTTGAACTCGCATTCAGATCTTACTTTAACAACGAGGATGTAACACAGTTTTTAGAGATTGAATTAAGCAGCACTGCATTACAAGATATTGATAACAATTCAGACATCGAATCTAGCGCTAGCGATAGCGAATCAGATGAACCTAAGTTTGTATTTATTCCAAATCTTGACAATTTCCCTCCATCCGAACCAATTTCTGAACTAAAAGAAAGCTTATGGAAAAACGATCCATTTTTTTGATGCTAATTCAGATCAGCCACACTGGAAAGACGAACTCATTGAATCTCACGATTTAGATTACATAACCAATACGATGTCACGAATCAACTTAGAACTCAGTACAGAATTACAAACAGCTTCATCTCAAACCAAGTCTCAAACAAATGAAATTACAGTACAGTATTGTCCAGAAGTCACAACAACACAGAAAACAGAAAACGAAGAATTCTCTCGCATTGACAACTTAATTGTATCACTCGAATCGCAACTGAGTTCAATATCTATAGTTCCATTGCCATCAACCGATAATTTAGCGCTAAATTCCGGTTGTCAATCAGTTACAGATATCAAATCAATTTTGAATCAATTCGACGAAACGCATAATTTAGTGCTAAATAAATTAAATTACAAGCAAGAACTCATCGATGAATTACGCAAACCCATTGACACGCAATGGCTCGACAAATACGAAACATTAACTCTGCAAGACATTGACAATCAAATTAAGACGACAATCGAATCTGATGGCATCACTAATCGAAATTCAGAACAAACGGATCCAACGCTTCAAACAGACATTTCAGCACTGATCGACACAAATAAAGACTCAATTAAAGTCACAGAACCGTATTGCGAATATAAAAGTAAACTCAAAACCATTCCATAATTTAGTACTTACTTGAAACAAATCAGTCCGAAGAAATTTTACAAGAAATCCAATAATTGTACAATTAATTGATGAACAATGGGAGGCAGATTTAGTTGACATGAAAGAATTTTCTAGACAAAATAAAGGAAATAATTATATTCTTACTGTTATAGATTGCTTGTCCAAATATGCATGGGTTTATCCATTAATAAATTAAACACCACAATCAGTAATTAAAACATTTAAAAAAATTTTCAAATCAAAAGAAAACCAGATTATCTCCGAACAGATAAAGGAAAAGAATTTACAAATAAAAAGTTGAAAAAATTTTTAAACAATTATGAAATAAAACAATTTACAAGTAACAACAAAGATATTAAATGTGCTATATTTGAAAGATTTAACAGAACTTTTAACAGCAAAATGTTTAAATATACTACAGCAAATGGAACTAGAAACTATATAAATGTTTTACAAGATTTAGCTAAAGCTTATAATAGTTACTATCATAGGTCTATTAAAATGGCTCCTGTTGATGCAGTTGATTCTCAAAAACTTTTCCAAAATGTATATAAAGTTGATAATGTGAGACAACTATACAGAAAACCAAAATCTTATAAAATACAGAAAAGTAATTTAGTAAGAAAAGTTTATGAGAAAAAACAATTTGATAAATTTTATTATCCAAACTGGACAGATCAAACATTTAATATTGAAAACATTAACACTTCGCAAATTAAACCATTTTATACTGTAGATGGTAAAAGATATTATCCTGAGCAATAACAAAATATTAATGAAAATTATTATAGGATTGAAAAAATATTAAAGCGTCGCGAACGAAATGGCAAGAAACAAGTATTTGTCAAATAGTTGAACTACTCAAATGAACATAATTCGTGGATTGATGAGGTTGAAGTAAAAAATCTTAAAAGTTTCTATAAATAAATGGAAGATAACTTTTTTGTTGTGTTATCATCTAATGTTTCAGAGCATTAATTTCCCGATAATAACATTTCAAACTTTACTACAAAGTTAGCTTCCCGTGTGTCATTTAAAGAAAAATGGGAACTAGGTTTAATGGAAATATCTTATAATCCAAGTTGGTATAATGTAACAAAAGAAGTATCATTATCTTTATGGCATTATGATTATGATAGTAAATCATTTGGGTTTTCAAAATACATAAAGATACAGCCAGGAACTTATAACACAATTAGTGAATGATTTTATGAAATAATGACTTAAAGTTTTTTCTTCTGCATTAAAAGAAACAATTAATGTACTGTTGTACTGCGAATTTGATAATATAATAGAGATTAATAACGAAAGAAGTGCCTTTACTTATTAAGTATGAATTCATTAGAAATTAATAAAAAATTAAAATACTATAACTGTTCATTTGCATTAGACCTACTACCACTAAGATTACCAAAAAGAGATATTACTGCATTAATAATGAATACTGATCCAATTAAATATCATGGACAACACTGGGTAGCAATTTATATTGAAAAAAATACTGCCGAGTACTTTGATTCTTATGGTCTACCTCCTCTACAAAAAGAAGTATACACATTTTTATATAAAAATAAATTAAAATATTTAGTTTATAATAAAATACAAATGCAAGGTATAAATTCCACTAATTGTGGAAATTTTTGTATTATATTTATTAAATTAAGATGTCAAAATATTTCTTTTGATAATATATTTAAACTTAATTTTAATGATAAAAATGTAAAAAATGTTACATAAAAATTATTTCTTAAGAATAAAAATCTAACAATTTTTATTTTCAGATAAATTATTAGATTAAAGTCTAATTAAATTCAAAACTATCTAAAAATAATATGTTACATTAAATAAATATATGTGTAATATAATGTAACCAAAATACTTTTAAAATAAAAAATTATTTTCTTTCATTCTTTTTGCACTTTATGTAAGTTAACTTAATCGGAAATAAGTGTCTACAATAAATTTATTTAGTTTAGAACACTAAAATCGAAAATGGGATTTTCGATGTTTTTAAAACCTAAATAATTTCAATTATACAAGATAACTTTTTGCAAGGCTTAACTATTTTATGTAGTTTCTTACAAAGAATAGATATGCCAAAAACCGTAACGATCTGAATGTTAGTTCTGTGTTATAGAATATCCCAAAAAAATCACGTTAGATTTTATTCATTAAGCGTACTAGTTAGAGACATGCTGTAATGGAATTAAATGTTCAAGTGATTAAATTCGTTAATTTGTCGAGATGATTTTTTAAAAATATTGGACCAGTCTAAAGATACATCTCCGTGAATTTTCGTGAAAAAATAGATATTTTTGGATTATCGCCCTCTAACTACTAGTCTCTCGTATTTTAGTTTAGTAAAAGTCCTACCTCTCTAACTTCAGTACTTTAGGAGTTATAGTTGTCCACTATAAGAAGTTATATAGGAATAGTAAATAACACTAATAGAAAACATTATAATCGTATGAATGACTTTAAAAGTAACAAACAGTTTTTTCGATCGGTCACGATAGCTCGTTCGCATTATATCAAAGAACTAAGGCGCGTAGCGCTGAAAGGGGTGGATCTTAAATTCACAGGAAAGTCGAAGGTTCGAGACTCACTGAGCTGTCAGGTCTTTTAAGTGTGCTTTGAGAGAAGTCG
The DNA here is from genome assembly GCA_034698025.1 of Phthiracarus crinitus. Classification (NCBI taxonomy): domain Eukaryota; kingdom Metazoa; phylum Arthropoda; class Arachnida; order Sarcoptiformes; family Phthiracaridae; genus Phthiracarus; species Phthiracarus crinitus. The sequence goes on along the minus strand of JAQGAW010005029.1, from coordinate 4,509 downwards.
AGTTTGAATATAAAACATTCGCTCGCAGTAGAAGTCGGATATGAACCTAACAGTTCGTTCTCATTCAAGTCGGATTTGAGACTTACAGTTCATTAGCAGTTAAGTCGGATTTGAGTCTAACAACTCATACTCCACAAGTCGGGTTTGATATACAGTTCACTCGCAATACCATAGGATATGGTGAGAGAAGTCGGGTAAATTACTAGATTGAGCGCATAAAGATGTTCTTTATAATTACACCCGCAAAACGCGACCAATAGTAGTGAGGTGGTTTGAAAAGCACACTTGATTGAGTTTTGCATTTTTTAATTTTGAAAACGTATATATGAAAATTACTTATATACAAGAATTAGTTTTTGTTTACTAACTTTTTATGTGCCATAAATTTTTTGATTATATTTTAAACAATGATTTAACTTTAATTTATATATAATGATCTTAAATAAAAAATTTTTGGTTTGTTTTTATTATAAAAATTTATTTAAAATTCTAAACACAAATAAATTAACTCTATGAGATTAACAAAAGTGAAGCCCAAAATAAGAAATAAAGAAATGGCAAACAAAACAGCAGCGTCATTATAGAGAAAATGTATATATCAGTCAATTAGAATTCATTAAAAATGTATATAACAGTCTCATAGCATTCATTGGAAATGTAAAAGTATATAGCAGTCTGATAGCATTGGATATCTTATAGTATATAGCAGTCTAATAGCATGCATTGGTAATGTAAATGCATATAGCAGTCTGATATCATTGGAAATCTAATAGTATATAGCAGTCTAATAGCATTGGTCATGTAAATGAATTTAGCTGTCTAATAGCATTGATACTAATTAATGCATATAGTAATACAATACCATTGTTAATAGTAAATGTATATATCAATCTTATTGCACAGTATGTTATTTATTTGTAAATATTTTAAGAGTACTTCTTAATTAACTGTAACTGTTTTCGCTAAGAAAATTCTAACAAATTATTAATTTTAAAGATTATCACTTTCTATTTTATTACCTTATTAAGACTTTACAATTAACCTTTCACTTTTCGCTGCTATCGCTCCACTGGCATTTCGCTGCGTGGTATTCTATTTATATAGTGTAGATAGCTACGCCGACTAATTTATGACCTCATATTAATTAAAATTAAAATTTGATAAACAGTTTTTAAAAGTATTCTAAACTGATACAATCATTTAAACCAAAAATTCAATCGTTCTACAGTACTATTTTTAATAAATATTTTTATTTTAAGTTCAACAGAACTATGATTTTTTAATGATATTTTTTACTTAGGAAAAACAATGCACTACAATGAGATTTCTCTTTTTAAAAAGTGTAGTTAGAGATGCCTGTATAGTGCTGAAAAATGCTACTGTTGTGTGATTTTTAAGATAAAAATAGCACAAAAAATCTGTGATTCTCTAGCATGATTTTTAAGACCATAAAAAACCATAAGACAACAGTAGAAACATATTTATTTTTTTTCAAAAATTACATAACACTATATCATGATTTTTATTGGATATTTTAATTTAAAAAATAATTGCTTAAACAGTCCATTTTTTACTTAAAAATACAATCATACTACAATATTATTTAATCAGTTCGATTCTTATAATAAATAGAGATACATAAAAATATGGAAAAAAGCATGGATGATAAAACAATACTTTTTCCTTTATTTTATACAAAAATATCACAACATTCCAGAGAAAATAAGAAATTCAAGATAAAACAAATAATTACTGAATTCAAAATCGAACATGAACTAGGTAGATATGAAAACTTTTTAGATATTTCATTAGCTGTAGATGAAATTTTTAATGAAATTGTTGAAAGTTTAATAGAAGATTCTGTTCCCGACAACTATTTAATTGGTGCTGAACTAATTCATAAAGAATTATCATATAATATTTTCGTAACACCTCAGTTAAAAAGTCAATTTAACGCTGGAAAGTTGTTAACAGCTATTGAACATATAGTTCAATCAAATAAAAAGTTTCTTTTAGATGATATATTCAAATTAGAAGTTTATATAACAGAAAACGTAAGTGGAAGTGGAAAGCCAAGAATAACATCGCCTCTATTATTAAAAGATAAATCAATATCTAAAAAATCCGTTATATATATTAAAAATGAAAACAATTCGTGTTTTTATAGGGCCATATTTTTTTTCTAAATATTACAAAGATAATAACCAAAAAATAGATAAGAAAGATTGGGAAAATGTTCGTAAAAATACAAAAAAATTGCAAACTAAAGGTGCATTAAAAATTGCAAATGGAAGTGGTATTTCATTTCTCACTTCAGTAAACATGACAATTATTACATTATCAATTATTTGCATAGATGGTTCTAGTCATAGTATCATATATAAAGGTCCAAATAAAATAAAAAAATTATACATTGAAAACATCAACAATCATTATAATTCAATAATAAATATTAAAGGTTACATTGGATCGAATTATTATTGCGAATTATGCAATGTTGGATATTCAAATAAGTTTAAACATAGATGTATCAATTTGTGTAAGAAATGTGGAAATAATTGTGAAAATGATGAAAGTTTAATAATTGGATGCTATATTTGTTTAAGATCGTTTTATGGAAAATTATGTTATCAAAATCATTTGACCTCTGGTTTGTGTAATAAAGTTAAAAAATGTGAACTTTGTTGTGTAACTTATAAAAATAATCATAAGTGTCTAAATTACAGATGCAAAATTTGTAAAGAAATGTACGTTACTCAACCACATATTTGTTTTATGAAAATTAAAAATGAACAAAAATTAATACAAGAAGATAAAATAAATAAAATAATTGTAAGCTACGATATTGAATCCACCCAAGATGATGGTCATCATAAACCTATGTTACTAATTTCAAAAAGCATATGCGATACATGTTACAAATTGTCTTACAAATTTTGTATGTTATGTGATACTAAAGTATTTTTCGGCTATAACTGTGTTAAAGATTTTGTTAAGTACTTGTTTATTGACTTAGAAAAAAAGGTTCATGAAATAAAAGGTTTAATATTCGCATTTGCACATAATGTTCGTGGCTACGATGCACATTTTATATTAAAAGAAGTGTATAACATGGCATTTGATAAAATCGAATTGATAATGTGTGGTAGAAAGATCTTAAAATTGGCTATTGGAAATGTAATAATGGTCGATTCTCTAAGTTTCTTTTTATTACCTTTGTCAAAGTTACCAGAAGCATTTGGATTAAATATTAATGTTAAAAAAGGAGTATTTCCACATTACTTTAATCAAGAATGTAATTGGGACTATGAAGGACCCATACCAGATTTAGAATATTATAAACCAGAGTTACTTAAAAAACATGAGAGTAAAGATTTAAAAGAATGGCATGCTATAAAATTGAAAGATAATTTTGTTTTCAATTTTAAATACGAAATTATCGAATATTGTAAAAAAGACGTAGAAATATTACTAGAATGTGTCAACATATTTCGTTATGAATTTATTAGTATTACTAAAATTGATCCTATAACGAGATGTTTTACATTAGCTTCAATCGGTCTGGAAATATTCAAAGCTAAATACTTAACAAGCGAAATTCTCGGAATTACAAAAGTAGAAGGATATAGTTCAACTCGTACCTATTCTTATAAAAGCTCCAGTTGGCTAGATTGGGAACAGAAAATTAATAATATCGAAATTATAAGAGAGTTTAGAATAGGAAATTATTTTGCAGATGGTTTTAACTTAGCAAATAATTGTATTTATGAGTTTTTTGGTTGCTATTGGCATGGATGTCCAAAATGTTATGAATTTAATCGCGATAAACCAATTATTAACCAAAACTCAATTTTGGTATCTTATAATTTTGTATATAAAAATACATTAAAAAAGCTTGAAACGTACAAGAACTTAGGATACACATATAATATAATGTGGGAACAATGTGAATTTGATATTGAACAAAAACAGAATAATTTATTTAAAAATTATACCATTGAGAGAATTAATTATAAAAAAATAAAAAAGTATGGAAATGCTAAAATTAATGAAGCATTTTTCGGTGGAAGGACTAACAATCTCAAATTTTATCACGAATGTGAACCAAATGAAGAAATTAAATGTGTTGACTTTAATTCTCTATACCCATATGTTATGAAAACAAAAAAATATCCAATTAAACACCCAAAAGTTTTATCTGAAAACTTTGACTATACTTTAAATACATATTTTGGATTTGTAAAATGTAAAGTACTTCCTCCGCGTTTTTTATATTTTCCCGTATTACCATTAACAGTTAATAAAAAATTATACTTTCCATTGTGTTTAAAATGCGCACAAAATATGCTCACAACTTGCAATCATTCAGATGAAGAGCGTTGTCTAATTAATACTTGGACAACCATTGAACTTGAATTAGCTATAGAAATGGGATACAGAATAATTGAGATCTATGAAGTATTACATTATGAAGAATCAAGAGAAGATTTATTTGAAGAATACTTAAAT
>JAQGAW010005028.1:0-10151 GCA_034698025.1 Phthiracarus crinitus | reverse complement strand
GGTTCATTGGAGGTGAGATTCCCGGGTTTGCTGTTTGGTTATCGTTTCGGCGTTTGGACTGTTAACGGCAACCCTCACAGTTACATTTTATATTTTCCTTATATAAAAATAATTTGTTATATAAATAATTGCAAAGATTTTTGTTAAATATTATATTTGAATGGGAATTTATTTAAACTTTATAACTTGAATTAACCATTGAATAATTGTACAGTCGAATTAAAAATATAATTTGTTGCAAATACGAAACTTGAGTTAATTAAAAATAAAATTATGAAAAGAATCTATATTTTGTGTTCTTAATAAAAATTTCTTTTCAAGAAAGTCAGCTAAAAAATATTTAATGCGCAAAAATTTGGCTATACTATTGAATTAAGATGGAATATAACAAAAAGTGAGCGCATTATGTATGATAATACTCTTTCTTGTCTTCATTGTAAATTTTTATTTACTTTTGTAATAAATTAAAAACTATAATAAAACAAGATCGAAACTAATGGTGCCATAGGTTTTGTTTTTAATGGTTTAAAAAGGTTTATACCATTAATTAATGGTTTGTTCTGATTTGGTTTCTATTTTTAAAAATGGTTTGTTTTGATTCGGTTTAAACATTTTCTGGGAAAAACCATAAAACCATTTCAAACCAATAATTAGTTTTTTTAAATATTTTAAATAAATATTGAATTTAAAATAAACAAAAATATTATATTTTTCATAAAAATTCAATTAATTTAAAAAATATGCTTTAAAATGTTTTATTAATGTAATAATAAAAATAATAAAGTAGAAACTTTATTGAAAAATTTTATTTAAAAAATTACATTATTACATGCTTAAATTTAATGTTTATTTTTTTATTGGTTTATTAATGTTTTTGTTTGGTTTGAAATGGTTTTACAGTAGATTTATTGGTTTGGTTTGATTTGATTTTACGCTTTCATAATTAGTTCACTTTGTAAAATATTATGTGTTATTTCAATAGTTTAGTCAAAGATTTATGCAATAAATATTTTTTAGAATTAAAATAATTGTTCCTATTTTGACCAACTATGTTTAGTTTTTTACAATTAAAAAATCAGTACATTTAGGGTATATCATTTCATTGAAAATTCTTTAAAACATTATAATATAAAATTGTTAAAATTAATTCAGTAAGTGTTTTGAGAATTTTTATTTAGTTGTGTTTTATTCGTTTATGAATATTTTTTTGTGCCTCAATATTATCCGAAATATTATAAACACTTTTAGATATTTTGTAATTTTATTTTAAAGATATTTTAAGTGTGTTTTAGATTATTAGTCTTTTTTTGTTCTTTTTAAAGCTATTTTATTAATCATTTTTTTAACCTTTTTACAACGATATATTTCCCTTTTTTAGCCATTTTTTGCACAATATTATCCATTATAAACCTATAAAATGTCCAATTTTATCTAATATTTGCCATTTTTTAATCATTTTTAGTTAATATTAAGCCTATATTTAGGCCTTTGTACGATAATCTCTTAAAAAATATTAAATGATTACTATCAAGCTTTTGCGCATAGAAATATCAAATAAAATATATTCTTTCGAAAAAGTGAAATAAAAATAATTATACAAACTCAAAATTGGAAGACAATAATATAATATTTAAACCGTCTGTATCCAATCCAATATCAAAATGGTACTATTTTAGTTTAAATTAAAAAATAATAATTACATACTTTTTGACAAGTTTCAATATAATTTTATAATTTTGTTATTAATTAAAATGAATTGAAAGTAAAGTATATTAAACTAGTCTTTTATAGTATTTTAAAGGTAAATTTACAACAACAAATTGATAAACTTGATCAAACTAAATAATAATCATTAAAACCAAACAATCAAACTATTTTATATAATGTTTCCGAATAAGCACTTGAATAATAGCAATTATTTTATATCCATTTATAATCACCTTCAGAAGTTTAATAGTAACCATGTTTCAGTAAGCACACTGTCATCACCTCCATGAGTGCTCTCTTCCTTAGCTAATTTTTACGGCCCAATTCTTAAATAGTGGGAACATTAACTTTTTATTAATTACTAAAGGCAGACCAGAAAGGTAGAGTCATCTAGGAGGAAGAACTTTACACTTCACAATCATAAAGTACGATTTTTATTTACTTATTACATATGAGTATCTAGCAATATTTTTTCGTTTTTAAAACGTAAGAGTATTGACTTCAGAAGTCTAGTAATTTTTTTTCCACATTGTCTTCATTAATATAATCCTCTATTAATTTTAAATTAATCGTTTTGAATCTATGGAACGACTCCTTTATTACCGCCAAACCGTAATCTTTTATAAATTTATGGAGTATATATCTACTTACACTATACGTTTTCATTAATTTATCATTCTTTCTCGCTTTTTTGTAGATATAAGGCTACAATTTCAACATTTAAATTGATATTTTTTCAAATACTCTAATTTATTACAAGTATCAGAGTATACATCATTATAACTTCTATTTTGGACTTCAATTCTTTTAACATTTCTATTATCATTATGAGTTTTCTAGTGTCACTTGCTATTTTCACCCAAAAAATTCAATGTATTTATTTTCAATATCTAAATATCCGTAAAACCAATTCTTCTTTTAGAAGCAGAATCATATGTGTTAGGAGTCAAAATAAAGTACCACATTGTTGGATCGATTTAAGTACTAATAACAAAATTATTCCTGAATACCATAACACGTTTATTTAGACTTTATCCATCCATTTCTCAGTATATTATTATTTCCTCTTTGAAATTAAATAAGTAATTTGCATTTTTCGTAATTTAAAGGCAACAATTTTCTTTAAATATTCAACTCCATAATAAATAATATCCGGAATATAACCTACATAATCCCAGTTTAATGGAATATTAAATAAATGTAGAAATAACGATAAGTAAACAGAATAAAATCTTTTTAATCTAGATAAAAGTTTAAAGTTATTTTAGAAAGAATTTTCATTCCATTTATAATTAAGTAAAAATGATCAAAATCAAAATAAAATTCGAATATTTAAGGTTAAGTAACGTATTATTAATAAAATTAAAATCAAAATTGAATAATTAAAATATTTTAATTATAAAATATTTATAAATTTTATCTTTATTACTATAGGTTTAGCTATAAAGAGAGAAACATTAATAAGTTTAAATTTTTTCCATATTAAATTGCTTCTTATATTGAAATTTAAGTAAAAGTTTATTATTTTTAAGAAGCATTTATTTATTTTATTGTTTTTCTAAATATATTATTTTGTGATTTTCATAAATAATTTAATTTACTTTTAATAAATTGTATTGCTAAGATATATATATCTTAATTGTATATTTAATCAAGGGTTTTGAATAATTAGATTTGAATAATAAAAAGCTCATTCGATTTGAATTACAATTTTTAAAAATTTTGAAGAATAATATTTTTAAATTGTAGAATAATAATAATAAGTATAATGATTTTATTAAAATTAATGATTAGTTATAGCTTTTATTCAATTAGTATTTCATAAAATTTTGAATTATAAATCATATTATGTGCGACTAGAGTGAACAACGTGTGACCAGATCTTATTAAAGATTAGCTAAATTATTTTTGTTTTTTTCTGTAATTTTATGGTATATGAATTTTCGATAAACCGTCTATTATTTATTTAGAAAATTTTGTGTTAACTCATTGTTGGTATTATCTTTGTTGAATAGTTGTTGATTCATCAAACTTTTTATCTAAAATTGTGTTTAGATAAAGGGTATTTATGAATCATATAGTAACAAGACTTCTTTTTCTGACAATTTTAAATTGAATTTTTAAATTTTAGTGCTTAAAAATTACTATTCTCTTTAGTTGTACGAACATTTGTTATGGTATTTGACTTTGCGAATTAGCATACATTTTTATCAAAAACTTATAACTTTGGGTGATATAGTTGTTTAAAAGTTCGGTTTTTAGCACGTTTTTCCAGAATTTCATTTGTTTATTTTGCCAAGATTTTGATAATATGAAATGTTTTATCAATATATAAGCCCTTTAGTGTTGTGAAAGAAAAATCTTTTAAACCTGTTACTGCTATTTGCTTTGTGATGTTTTTGATTATAATGTTTAACATTGCAAATCCAATTGATTTACAAATTCTATTTACAAAATTCCAGTATCGATAACTAAATTGAATTCTATAACAGTTTCTAAACTAATTAAGTTTATTGTTGATGAAAGCTTTATATTCAATATTATTAATAATAACTTGTCGAGATTAAATGTTGAAACATTTTCTTTTTTAAAATGTTTGAATCATTGTTTACTAAACATTTTGCATTGTTTGCTGTTTCTCGCTAAGATTCAGAATTACAACCCGTTTGTGATTTTTTGGTTTTGTATACGTTGAATAATTTGTATCAAAATCCTAACAATCGTTTATAAAGTGATAAGTATTTGCAACTTGTATTGAATTTTTAATTATAATTAAATAATAAGAATTTAATTTTTCAGATTTTGTTTTTAACTAATAAACGTTTTGTGAAAGATTTTAATAAAATTAACTAAAATTAGTAATAAAAATCTAAATTTTTTTTCATTCCATATATTATTTAACATATATTAATGACAAATAAAATTCTGACAAAATTCATATAATTACAGTTTTTAATTTTGAAAACATTCTGGTCTCACCTAATTTTCAGAACTTACTGTTGATCAACTTAGAAATTATTATTTTTAGCTCACTTTGAAAAAGTCAGTTATTGGATTTGTAATGTCTGTCTGTATGTAGACCGGTCTCTATATTTATTAAGGGATTTTTTCTCTATATTAATAAAGGGATTTTTTTTTCAAAAAAAAAGACTCCTATCTTCAATAAAAAAAGACTCCTATCTTCAATAAATCATAGTTGAAATGACTCCTATCTGGCTTAATATGGGCTTAAAATGGGCTAAAAATGGGTTTTACAATTCTAAAAATTGTTCGTTAAAATGGCTTTAAAATATTCAAAAATAGCGTTAAAATCTATAACGTATTGCTAAAAATAGGATATTATGGATCAAATAATGTTTATATAACATTTTTATAACTATTTCGAGTTAAAAACATTCACAATCGTAATCATATTCGCTCATATAATACTATTTTGTGATTGCTTAACAACAACTTATGTGATGTTTACTCGACGAGAGCTAAAACACAAATCAATCAAAATTCATAATACACTCACTGAAGTGCTATTTACAACAATAAGTTATAAAATTATAAATCTTTTTCATTAGAACAATATTTAGGAAAGGTTATATTTGCTTTAAATAAAAGTAAAATATAGTTGTGCAACAATATTAGAAATAAATTAAATGCCAAAAATATTTAATACACAAAAGTTTGACTATACAGAACAATTGAATTAACATAGGATATAACACAAAGTGAGCTCATTATGTATGTTCATACTCTTTCTTGTTTTAGCTATAACTTTAGATTTTTTTTATTAAAATTTTATTTAAATTAACATTCGATTATGAAGAAATTAAATTTATTGTATTACTGTATGTCTATTTGTATAATGAAAGCTAAATCATTTAAAATTTAAAAAATTTAAAATATAAACCGTCTTTATTATTGTTTACGAAAAAAAGTTAACTAATAAACGTTTTGTGAAAGATTTTAATAATATAAATTAAAATTATTAATAAGAATCTAAATCTTTCATTCCATATATGATTTAACAAATATTAATGACAAATAAAATTCTGTCAAAATTAATAAAATTACAGTCTTTATATACAAAAATCCCTTTATAAACAGATAGACTTTTTACATACAGACAGACGGACAAGACAATTCCAATAGCTCATTTTGACTCCAAGTGATCTAATAAATGTTAATAACACGAAAAAAACATTATATTCTCAAAAAATATTTTGACAATAAATTAAATAAGGAGAAATAAAACTATAAATATAACTTATTTTGTAATGGGTATGCCACTACTGACGGCTATGCCCCTACCAATGGTTATTGTAGTGTATTTGATTAGTAGTTGTCGAACGTTGTAGGCCCTAGCGACAGGTGTTATGCATTAATGCGTCCCAACACTGTAGAGGAATATGAAGAACCATGAGATACCTATGAAGACTGCTTACCACTGTTCTCGTAAGTGAACACTATGCATAACATAGGCAGTAATAAGTAAACACTGTATACGATAGTAAGCGATACGCAAACACTTTATTAAAGTATATTCAGTAAGCATAGAATCAATATAATAAGCACTGCTAACGTGACTTTACATTAGAGAGTAAGTATGTAAGTGACACGTGTAATAAAAACATTGTATTACACGTAAAGCATATGACTAATAATAAAATAGGAAAGGAAAAGAAAGAAAGGAAAGGGGGCACTGTACTTCTAGTAAAGACTAGAAGTACCATCAGAGGTAATACAGTAAAAGTATAAACAATAACATATAAGTGATGTGACTGTAGTGAACATACACTACAGTTATGCCACTACTGACGGCTATGCCACTACTGACGGCTATGCCACTACTGACGGCTTTCCCACTATTGATTGTATAATATTTCCAAAAAAGGGCCAAGTTTTAAGCTGATAACTATTGACCATATATTATATAAATAAATTTTATCCCAAATCAATAAAGCGTACCGGGCAAAAGTCTATACTCACTTTTATAAAAAGCGACATTCGATCCCTAAATCGTATACGGCTCCCTTGCTTGTAAACTAATCCTATTCTGAATTAACACTTATAAACCCAAAAACATATACTAGGTCATTTGCATACAGAAATTTTCCCTCTCAAAATTACACCCCCAAAAAAACTAGTTCCTACCCTAAATGTTCGCATTTTGAATTAAAATGTAAAAAAATGAAAAATCCTTTAATATGTTTACAATTCTATTGGATAATCTTAGAAAATAATACAAAGTTTATAATCTTTGTTGTTTAAACTTATATATTTGTATTCAGTTTTTGATATCTAAAAATTTATTTCTCACTTTTTTCAGTTGTTAATCAAAGTTGTTAATTACTTCTTTCGTAATTTATTTGACGTTTCGAAGGGTTAGGTTCACCACTTCTTTATCAATAATTGTTGTTAAACTTTTAAAGTTATTAAAGATATTTGATTTGTAAATATATGTTAGTGAAGCACATACAAAATATAACTTTAAAAGTACGCAAAACTAAATCTTATGAAAGTTATGCGACGATCAGACTGCTCATAAGAGTATTGAATATCTGTTTTTTTCAAAGGATGTTTATATTACAGTAAAATTTTTATTTGTTATAGCTCTGCCATAGAACTAACCATAAGGTTAGTTCTTATGGCAAAATATAATTTCTTATTAAATATAATGAATTATTAAATTTAAATTAAAGGGGTATACTGTTTAGGGATATAAACTTTGTTATTTTGTTGAATGTTTATTAATGGTGTTTTTAATTTTTTATTAAGTTCAATTAAATGTAATTTATAATCAATAGGTATGTTCCTAAATAAATTAATTGCATCAAAGGATAATATGAAACTAATATTAAAATATATCTTTTCTTATTTTGCGTAACTTCTAAATTCATACTTTTTATTGTTCTTGTTATTAATTTTAGACATTTTAGACATCTTTATTGTCTTTTTATAATTGATATTTGGTCATAATCTGGAATAATAAGGTTAATAAAAGCCCACTTTTTGTTAATTTTAAACCTTTTTTACAAATGTCCATTTATGTATACCAGAAAAAGATTGAATTACAATTCTATTCCAAAAAGCTCCTTTGAATTACAGTTGTTTTGATATTTGAAATTGAGTGCGAAACGGGCTCCTGATTTTACGGGTCCCCTCGGGCCCACGACAAAATGTGTCGGGCTTTGTCGGGTTCGGGAATTTAGTTGGAAATTTAATTTCGGGCCGGGCTTTTGTCTTAAATAATTAAAGCCCGAATACGATTTAAAATTCAAATTTATTGGAATACTATTTACAAAACAGTAAATTCTTATAAATAGTATTTATTTCACATCATAATTAAATCTGTTTAAAGCTAAAAGTAATTATTAATTGTTTTTTTGGATTTTCAATACTATTTATTATGGTTTTTTAATTTTTTGTTCTGTTATGATATCGGGCGGGGTCGGGTTTTCAAATTTAAATTTTTCGGCCTTTTTTCGGGTTCGGGAATAAGCCTGTCGGGATTACATCGGGTTCGGGCCTAAAGATTTTCATGATTTCGCAGTCTAATTTGAAAATCAAAGGGAAAAGCAAAATTAATTTCGTGCTTTGATTTCGATTAATGGAAAGTTAAGTACAAAGTAATCAAATTGAAAATACAATAAATTTTGAAAATCATATTGAAAATATAATTAAAAATCAATTAAAATAAAATAAATTTTAAATATCAAAATCAAATTGAAAATCACAAATAATTTTGATTTTAATTTTGATTTTCAACAGAAAATTAAAATCAAAATGCGAAATCAAAATTCAAAATCAAATTACAACCTAAATTATATTTTGCCTAAAAGAAAAATCAAAATTCAATTAAAATTATTTTTTTTTGATAAAAATTTATATCAATATACAAATAAAATAGAAAATGTTAAAGCTAAACAACACTACTTTGAACTAAGTGAGCAAAATTTAAATTCAAAAATTAAAAACAACCTTATTTGTAAAAAAAAATCAAAAAAATATTTTCTAAATAATTAAATAATTAATTAAAAGTAATTTATTATGTTTTACTCTAATTAGCATAATTTTTAAAAATAAATTAATATGCTATATTTGTATATATTCATTTAATCATAAAAAAATAATCAAATAATATAATTCAATTGTATTAAAAAGATATTTAGGTTTTGTTTAATTCGTTAATCAAATAAAAAAGAACTAGTTTTGTACACAACATATCTTATTTTATACAGATTTCATTGATAAAAAATTAAAATACAATCAAAATTGAAATTTTGGTAAAATTTAAACGCAAAATATTAATTATATGTGTAAAGATTATTGCAGTTATAATGAGATAATGACTTATATCAAGTGGAATTTCCGATTATTGGAGTTTTAAAATCATATTGATTTTATTTTTAGCTCATTTTGTAAAAGTCAGCTATTGATTTTGACATTTCTGTCTGTCTGTATTTCGAACGGTCTTTATATTTATTTAGAGAGTTTTCTTTATATTAATAAAAGAATTTTTTTATAAATTAGTTTCCTATTCAAAGACTCCTATCTTCAAAAAATCATTGTTGAAATTACTCCTATCTGGCTTAATATGGGCTTAAAATATAACATAAATGCGTTTTAAAATGCTAAAAAATGACATAAAATTGCTTAAACTGGGCTAAAAATGGGTTTTAAAGTTCTAAAAATTAACTATTTGTTTGTTAAAATGGTTTTAAATTATTCAAAAATAGCGTTAAAATCTATTAAGTAATTATAAAAATTTTATAAAAATGGATCAATTATTGTTTAAAATAACATTATTAAAACTATTTCGAGTTAAAACCAATCACATGCGTAATCATATTCGCAAATATATTATGTAAAGTATATGTTTAAGATGAAAAATTTTTATTTTATATGTATGAGAAGTGTTATTAAAATTTATCATATATAATTGTATAAGTTATTATAAAAGAGGAAATTCTATGTAAAAATATTGAAGTATAATTTAACAACTATTTCAAGGTTTTCATTTAGAAATTTATAATTTAAAATAATTTGCTTTATTGCTTTATGGCCTATTTATGTAAACTAAAACTAATAATTGGTTTTATTACGTTTTATGGCTTTATTGCTATTTTGTAAAAATATAATTTAAAATAATTCATTTTATTACTCCTAACTAATAAATAGATTTAAACAGAAAAATTTTTGTATTAAAATAATTATTATATAAAGACTTATTAACACTTCACTGGAACATCGGGATAAAAATCGACCCAAACACACTTTACTCGCGTATAACTTTTTAACTATAAATAGGGAATTTATGTGACTTTAGGTATTCCTCAATTAACATATCTTTAGCGTATCATTAATTTTTAGCCAATAAATCTCTTAAGGGAAAAATAATATAAACGTTCCAAGAGGATAGGGTAAATTTAATACCCCAATGTACCGTAAAT
>JAQGAW010005027.1:0-10154 GCA_034698025.1 Phthiracarus crinitus | reverse complement strand
AACAAATTTTCTATTAAATATTAAATTTACAAATTTCTTTGAGAAACATAAATATTCTTTGAAATTCTTTGAGAAAAATTTAGAATAGTAGCTATTTTTCTCAAAAAAATTCAAATCTAAATTTCTTTGCTCAAAGAAATTTTCTTTGAGAAAAATTTAGAATATTAGCTATTTTTCTCAAAAAAATTCAAAACTAAATTTCTTTGCTCAAAGAAATTTTCTTTGAGAAAAATAAAATTCTTTGAAATTCTTTGCTCAAAGATTTATTTACCCCTTGATTATATACATAAAACTTTTTATAAAATATCATTTTATAATTAAAATTATCATTTTAAAAATAATTTCACAAAAAAGAATATACCACTGCTGATTTTATGTATTATTTTATTAAATATATCAAATTTTTAAGAAATAATCGTATTTTATTTCAATGGATTGTCAAAGAATTTTGAAAAAAATTGATTTTTTAAAAGAATAATCAAAGAATTTTGTTATTATTCTTAAAGAAAATTTTAAAATTTACCAAAAATTTTTCACAGAATATCAGTCAATATTCTCAAAGAAAATTTTACCCCTTGATTAAAACCAATAAAATAACCAATGGATTTTTAGTTAAAACTCAAACCATCAAAAACCATAAAGTTTTTTAAATTTCGAACCAAACCAATCCATTAAAAAACCATTTGATTAATCCTTGGTTATCCAAAACCATGAATACCTTTATTTACAGCTGCGATACATAATATTTGCATGTTTAATATGAAATTATGTTTAATTGTTGTTTTAAAAAGTAATAAATTATAATGATTTGTTCAAATTTCAGTAAAAAATTGATTCTCGGATTCTCGGTTTCATTCGGGTTAATCGAGAGTAAGTTTAAAAAACCCGAAACAAACTGATAAGAAATCTGTCGGTAAAACCATAGACCATCAATATTGTTGACTATGGCGTAGAAAATTCATTTGTGTAGTTCTTGTTATATTGTTTTTAGTACTACTTAATACTGTATAAACTATACTATAGATTTTATCATGTTCTATGATAACCATTTACCATTTGAATTTTAAGTTATTAGTACACCCACGCTATGTTACTCCCATCGAAGCTCAAGATCTTTGCGAATCTGTCCCATACCATAATAAATAGTTAGTATCGCTAAGATCTTTACGGGTCGTTGATTATGATACCTCAAGGTTTCGGTACATAATCATATGTTTATACTCTAACATGTGTTCATTTACAAAACTTCATAATTTTTTTTTAATTTAGTACATTTCATTGCTAGTTAAATTTTTAAAAATGTTTTAAAATCCATAAAATATGAATTTAAATCATTATGCGTCCTAATGCTAGACAATGATTTATAAATGGTTTCATGAGCTCATAATTTTCTAGTAAAAATAGCCACTAAACCCTCAACTCATTTATGCAAAAGTTTATATAATTCATTATTGTAATTTATTTTAAATTAGTCATGTATCAAATACAGTGGCTGTATTACAGTCTATGCTTATAAGTAAAGGGCGAATTTTCCGGGACTAAAAAGTAATGAAAACGGGAGGGAAACGGGAACAAAATGTATTAAAAACGGGAATGGTTCCGGGAAATATTTTTTCTTGAAAAAAAGTTTTTACAAAAAAAATGAATTTTATATTATGTACCGTAACATTTTAAAGAGATACCGCCAACTTCCATAGGGCTCCGGCCCCCATGAGATATTCAAATAAGATAATATTTTTCTGATAGAGGACAAAATTTTAAGCATATTGGCTGAAGACGAATTTTGAAAATCGCTATAGGGGGCGCTACAAAAAATAAATAAGTTTTTCACAAAATAATTTATATCTCCTAAACGGTTAAAGATAGAACAATTAATTCGAAAAAAATAAATATTTGACGTAATTTGTAAAAATTTATAAATTATTATTAATATTTTAATTTTTTGTCAATTTTTACTAATTTTTAAATAAATTACGTCAAATATTTATTTTTTTCGAATTAATTGATTTTTATAATTTTTGACGTAATTTATGTTTAAATAATGATTTTATATCTATTCGGTACATAGGAAATTTTTTCTGATAGTATTAAACCAATTAAATTGATATCTGAAAATTATGTGAATTTACTTGTCTTGAACGTGACATTTCTATACTACTTATGAGATTTTATTTAAACCAAATTATGTCTAGATTTTATGTTTTTCCAATTTTTAAGAAGTTTCCCTTCAGATTTTTAAACCAGTCTTTTTTTGATAATTATCTACGTAAAAAGAGCTATCCTTTTGGCTAATAAAATTTATGTCACCTTTTCGTAAATTTCCGCAAAAAATTTTTGAATATTTCGAAATCCAAAAATTTGGTCAAAAAATTTTTTAAAAAATTTTAATAAAATACTATCTTAAAGTACATATTTTAATACAAAATTAATTAAAAAACCATTGTTGTATCTTTAACCGTTTAGGAGATATAAAATATTTTGTGAAAAACTTATTTATTTTTTGTAGCGCCCCCTATAGCGATTTTCAAAATTCGTCTTCAGCCAAAATGCTTAAAATTTTGTCCTCTATCAGAAAAATATTATCATATTTAAATATCTCATGGGGGCCGGAGCCTTATGGAAGTTGGCGGTATCTCTTTAGTTAATCACAAAACCGCAAAGTCAGATATTACGACCGTTTCGATCTTGTTTAGTAATTATGTTTACCGAATTCTAATAACATATATTTAGTTGAAAATTACTAATCAGGGAATGACACTGAAAACTGAATCGCGTGATGACACCCACTTTGATTATAATCTCTAGTTTGTATTGTCTAATAATTGATATGATAAATTCACTAAACACTAGTAACACAATTAAATTGATGGCCAATTTATATTATCAAAACTATGTGTTTTTATCTTTGGCAGATAAGTTTGTATTTTATTTTGTGTTATACTATTATAATGTAAAATCATTAAAAGTGAAATTAATGACAAAAAAGTGAAAATTAACTATGAGAGTGTGTGATAGAAAGCGAAAGCGAGCATAAAGTTTGAGATTTTAGAATTGTAATCATATTCCAAATCACAGAAATATATAATTAAACTGTTTGTTTTAAAATAGTTAAACGTTATTGATTTAGATTTAAAGTAGATTTTCGAATATAAACTTTTATTAAGTTATCATTAAATAAGAAAATAGTTTCTTTTAATCGTTATTTTTGAATTATTATTCTTTGAATGTTATATTGTATTGTTAATCAGTTTTCGGAATCTCATAAAGAAGTTTATTCAATCAGTGCTGAACAGAGTTTTGGAGAAAAGGAACCGAAAAACTAAATATTAATGATATATTATATAAATTTTAAATACAAATTATAGAATAAAAATCATTGCATCAAAAATTTAATAATTTAATTGATTATTGGTTTAATAGATCATTTATTAATTAAATTATTATGACGATACGTTGCAAATTCATTTTATATATTTAATAAAGAAATTATATTATAAATAAATATTTAAATTCTCAATCAATTTCACACACTGTTCTAAACTTTTCGATGATTGTATGCGTTGACGCGCTGTCTCTAATTTAGCGGTTAATTCCATATCACTTAATAGTGTTTCGATAGCCGTTAATAATTCAGTTTCATTGAATTGTTTCGTGTATTCTCTGCGCGTTATCGCAAAATAGTGGCATAACAATCATCGGTTTGACGATTTAAAACGCTTCTGCCTCGAGTTATAAACATATCGACTTTTGGTCGAATTTCCTTTGAGTCAAATATTTTTCGCTCCAAAAAATAGGAATGTTTTTATTTAATTGAATTAATATGGATTCAATGTTCTGCCCGAAATTAATTTTATGAAATAAGATTTTCGGTCTGCATTCTATAATCACACACAAAAAAGTTGTAATATAAGACTCTCGGGAAGTGTTTACGCGAATTTTGTGTATTTGTGTTTCTCTTGAAGTGTCCGAAACTTTAAATATATATATATAAAAACTTTGCACATAACAACGTATATTTATGCAGATTTAGTTTACGACTGAACTGATGATGAAAAGTTTGAGAACTTTTAGAAAGTCTCTTCACATAATACAAAACTGATTATAACTTAATACTGTCCTGTAACTAAAAAATTTATTTCATAAAATAGTAAAGTTTTAACTCTGAATTTGGCATAAGTGAAACAAATGTCCATCAAAACCTAAGAGTTTTTGTGACATCTCTAAATGTTGACCAAATTTTAAAAAATTATCGTTTAAATTAGTTGAGTTTTTATATAGGATGTGGTTTAGGTTTTAAACAGGAAAAAAATTCGAAAAAAAATTGAACTTCTTATTATACTTTCGTATTTTCTACAAGAAAGTTAGCTTAAAAATCAATGTTTAAGCTAAAATTTTAAAACCCAGCCCAACAAACCAAAAAATTATATCACTAACATAGTTTACAGTCTAATAAATTAATGATTTATTCTAAATTAGAAACACAGTACAATTAAATAAAATTTAAACCAAAATAAGTTTTTCTGATTGAATTAACTTTATTAGATTAAACAAAAATGTAATGATTCTATAAATAAACATTTGGAATACTATGCGCCATTTAAGGCTGATTTTCTTTTATTATAGACAATAATTAGTGTGACGACGAGAGCGGCACCCAATATGATCATGAATATGCCGATTGCAGCGCTAATACCACTGCTATATAATGTCGGTTG
Source organism: Phthiracarus crinitus (assembly GCA_034698025.1). NCBI lineage: Eukaryota > Metazoa > Arthropoda > Arachnida > Sarcoptiformes > Phthiracaridae > Phthiracarus > Phthiracarus crinitus. The sequence continues at coordinate 5,439 of JAQGAW010005027.1, read as the reverse complement.
ACTATTGATGAATAGTTTTAGCGAGAAACTAATTTGATCCTTAAAATATATGGAGCATTGAGCATCAGCTGTATATAGGATTAGGTTATTTTGATCGTTAGTGGGCGACAGTACGCAACTCGTTTGCAGAGCCTTTTGCGGGTCATTGGAGCCGCAAAACGTGAAACCAAGACATTGACGAAGTGATTGAGATTCGGAACAGTCGTGAGCGCATTGCTCTACCGATACACCTATTCATTAAGAAAGTAATACCCGATCAATCATACAGTTTACAGTAATACAGTATTAGACACATACCAGTCACAGTTATACGTAATTTATTAGTATTGTCCGCATATTTAATATTATTGCGCACATTATAATCTGAAGCGTAATTTCGCGAATAGTGTCCGCAATTAGTAGTGTTAGAAAATTTCAATAGTATTGACTCGTTTACGGGTTGTGCTGCGTCTAAATAATGGCTATTGTGAAGGAAACAGTTATATTGTAACGGCGTTTGTCCATATGTGGCACAGTTGTCGAATGAGCGACACTTGAAACTGGTCTCGTTATAGCATTTAATCGCACATTCCTCGCCATTTTTCACGAGAAACTGTTTGGACGCGTACTTCGGTAGTGTCAGTGATTGCCGTTCACCGTAACGCGTATAATCGCGCAAATATTGCCCTAATAATAGTAAGGTATTATGAAACCTATACAATGTATTGTATTACTAAATATCTATTAATTAACTTACTGTATAGCAAAGCGCAATCCGATCGTTGTACGTATGTTTGAGTATTGGCCGAAGCGTTCAACTGTTCGAAATACATTGTCGATAGTATGCACTCGTTATCTGTGGTGCAAAACGAGAACGAATGGCACGTATCGTTTCCAAAGTTATCGCACTTTTGCTGACACTGTTGATACCCATTAGCGGCCACTAAATTAAATCGTTTATCGTTGTTTGGGATCACGTAATGGGTTAACGGTTTCATGTCATACCTATCACTCGCAGCTAAAGTATAATTGAAATTAATGTAACAATTGATTGATTATATTCAAAAATGTATTCAAACCAGGATTAAGATTACTATCCATAGCGCCGTAATAACCGAAATTAAAACCACTCTTAAATTGAACTCCAGTTAATGGTATTGTCTAATGGTTTGAAATGAAAGTAATAATAAAATTATATTTTAATCAAACTAATCATTTCAAAATAGTTATAAAAAAATATATACGGTACAAATATATACATATATATATATTTGATATATTTTGTTAAAAGTTTATGCAGTTAAAAGTTTTAAAATTTGTTGTAGAAAATATTTCGTAATACTTTCATCCCTGGGAATTACCGTATATATCTCGAAAAAATAGTAAAATGTGCGTAAAAAATAATTATACTAAATATGATTACCTCTAAAAGGCCGCTCGAGTTCGCAATGTACACATTGAACGTAAACGGCAACACTGCTTGCTCTAGTTTTTGAATGGGATGTAGAACTTTATTTTGAATTAAATTTATTAGACTATTTAGTGTTCGCTTTGGATTTGCTGATGTTTCTGGAAAAACAAATACCTTTTATTAGACATACAATATAAACAAACATTTAATTATTTTACTCTTAAATGTGGTACAATTGTTTGCCGGTATCAAAGTTGGCTGATCGTACTGAGAACCGGCGAGAATGCACATAAAATCGTCGCACAGCGAGAAATAGTTACAATACTGTGCCTCATCAAGACATGGACCCGCACATTGTTGATAGTTATTTACTAACGATTGTTCACTTATGTCCCTAATTCTCTGATTTGTAGATATCGCAAAAAAATCATCTAAAGAATTAGATTTTTAATGGACTATTAGTTAAGTAAATTTGTATTTTAAGAAAAGTTTAAAAAATTACAGGAAAACGGTGGTCTTTCGAGCAATAAAGCGGTAATGTATAGCGTGTTATCGTCCCAACCGGTTAATGTGACCGGTATTCGTGTCGGATGTATACGCATATCGGGCGCGGTATACAAGTAGTTCAAGAAATTGCGAAGAATCGCATCCGACTGTTGAAACAATTTCAGATATTGTCGCGGTGTAACTGAAATCATTTATTGTAACAAAAATTAAATTGCAATTGTTTTTGATTATTATTCTCGTTCCTCACTCGGTATTCCGATTTGAAGCCATTTCGATTGACCCTGAGTTAAGTAACAGCTTTTAATGTTAAACACTTTTTGTTTGACGTACGGCCAGATTTCGATTATGTCCACTTTGACCGTGAATTCGTTTACGTTTATAGTCGCCGACCAAACCTTTTTTCCAAATAAATTTTTTAAATTGTAAAATTCGTTTTAAATTGGAAATAACTTTTGTATAATACTCTGGTGCCGTTATTGAATGGGCTTAGAATCGAAACTCCGATTTTTATTAGCATATCATTCAGCAATACATTCCCGGAATAGTTATTCTAGAATACGAGCGAAAATAATTTGATAATTAATTACAGCATATATAGATAGTGTGGTAAACTATTACCTTCATATAATAATGTGTGAACACAACACTGGGACTAATCATCGTTTTATCTCCGAAACCGATTTTCATATTGTCTACTCGTCTTTCGAACACAATCGTCGGAATTCCTCGTTCAAGAAACTGTGTATTTTAGGGGAAAATGGAATTAAATAATTAAAGGATTTTCTGTAAATCATTTTACGGTATATTTACTTCTCCCATATAAACAAAGCCATCGTTTTGTAATAAATACGGTGTATTGACCGGAATTCGGACTCCACTTTTAAAATTGATGCTAACCGTGAAATCGTTTTCTTGTTTCTGAGCGATAGCACAGCCGCCGTTAATATCATCAATCATATACATGATTGACGAGCTGTGATCCCAAACTATTTTAGTTGGTAAACCTAATGCTGTCATACCTAATAATAATTGTGGACAAATAAAATCAATAGTGATTTATACTAAATACTTGATTTTGGTTTAAATAGTTAGCTCGCGATCGTTTAATTTTCAACATAAATAAATATTTTGCTGTCTGTTTATTAGACTTTGTTTTATGAAAGTTTGACCCAAAAAATTTAAAGTTCAAGAGTTTACAAGCCTAAGAATTTTCACTGCTCATCAAATTTTAAAAAATGCGATCATCAAATAAATTTTTGTTAATTCAATACAAATTTACAATTTAGTTGAAAAACTTTAATTTGGTATTTTGATATTCAATTATTTATAATGCATTGGTATTATTTTTTAGCACTGATTCTAAATATTTATCTTTATGTTGTATTGATAAAACTTATTGCTGTTTATGATAAACAATAACTTTAGAATACCTCCAAACGATCCATCATAAGACGAATTATGACGAGTATCGATAGTAATCTGATCAAAATAGTATCCACCGTTTATATATTCGTGTACAGCTTCGCTATGCTGTGGATTATTAGTTGCCGTATAATTAACAAAACCTTTAACATTATTAAACCCTGTATACTCCCAGGCAGTCATGTTTGACACATCATCGTACGTAAGCCTTCCGTTATCGATTAAATTGGTTGGATTAAAGTCATTACCAATTTGAACCCATCCGGGTTGCATTATCACTTCCAGCTTCATATCATAGCTCACCTCTTTTCTGATTGATGGCGCAACCGGTGCTTTGGTGATAGCATTTGGGTTACGACCGCAACCGAGACCTAAGGGTATCTATCAAAGTAGCATTTTTACTATTATTTGATATTTAATGGGAAATATTTAATAGGCTCTAATAAAAATTAATAACAATAAATGGTAGTAAATTAACTACAGTACAGTACTCACACTTATTGACTTTTTGTTGTTCGTCGTGTATGGCGTGAACTGCGCGACTTCGTATATTTTGCTCGCTTGCCAACCACTGGGCGTCATATTTCCTACGCCTACCCATACGGGAAAAGCTATGTTTTGAAAGCCATACGGATTGGGGGAACTGGGATCTGATTCATAAAGTTGGTATAATAATATTTATTGTATTATGATATCAGCCGTTATTGTAATATTTTTGATTTAATACCTGTAAAAACCCATCCCATTGTGGCCGGTATTGAGTTCCACAAATTTCCGTTAAAATACCTTTTATCATTGCCACCCAACTTCTGAATAAATTTCTAGATTTTTATTTTTTAAAACAGAAGTTTAAAAATAGAATAAACATAATTTCATAGACAAATATTCACCACAAGATCGGTTCTATTCTGTAAAAGATACAGCAACCGAAGCAGCGAAGACGGACCTAATATTGTTCTATCAATTGTTGTGTAGTTTTGAGTCCAGTAATCGTCCATAAATTTTTTCAAAAATGCCGGCTTCTGTGTGATATCGCCACGAATGCATTTACCCATTGTTAGGTAAAAGGTCTCGTTAGTGATCGCGTCGTATATAAAAGTGCCATTAACGTCATGAGCAGGCGCTATGTCTAGCCTTCCTCTACGGTTTTCGATGTCATAATACTCTGTTAATGAATAAGACGTACCCTACAAAAAATTAGGAATAATTATCCTATGATTCAGTCCAATATGCGTAATAAATTTACATTTGCGACACCATTTCCTGTATAATTAAGAATGTCATTGATCTCCCAAACAATTTTGTAACCAACTGTTCTGTTACCGCTTTTCTTTAATATATCGAAAATATTTGGTATTTCTGGGTCTTGGCCTAAAAATTTTAGAAAAATAAATTTAAATTTAGGGTTAATCTGTTGGCTGAACAGAAGGCAAAGATATAAGTAATCAAATGCAATAATAAAACTTTTTTGAAATAATTATTTTTTAGAAATTATAACCCGTAAGATATTAATTAAATTTAATTTTTAAAATTTTTTGCATATGATAAGTATAATGAAAATTATATGATCATTGCATTGTTCAACACTCAGGATTCATTAATCTTTCTCACACAGCACTTGAAGTAAACAATTTAAAGAAATAAATATTAAGATGTGAGCACAATATAATCGAAACATTTTTTAGTTATTGTGTTTACCCGAATTCTAATAACATATATATTTAGTTGAAAATTAGTAATTAGGGAATGACACTGAAAAACTGAATCGCGTGATGACACCCACTTTGATTATAATCCGCAGTTTGTATTGTCTAATAATTGATATGATTAATTCACTAAACACTAGTAACACAATTAATTTGATGGCCAATTTATGTTATCAAAACTATGTGTTTTTATCTCTGACAGATAAGTTTGTATTTTATATTGTGTTATACTATTATAGTACAATAACAAAAAAGTGTAAATTAAGTATGAGTGAGTGAGTGAGCGGAAGCGAATGGGAGCAGAAGTTTAAGATTTTTAACACAGAAGAATATAATTATTTTTTGAATTCATTCTTATTTGAATTTTGTTTTCTGACAGATATTTTTATTAAACTTTTAAGTAAAGTTTTTTGA
>JAQGAW010005026.1:0-10157 GCA_034698025.1 Phthiracarus crinitus | reverse complement strand
TTTTGTCACTCAAAAGGCTTTAATATCCAATTTCCGCACACTTTCATCCTCATTATTATTACCATTAGTATCATTATTTGCTAAATCATATGCAAACATAATCTAAAAATTTATTTTTGCTTCATTGAGCAAAAGTCAACACTGAGTTTGTGTTTTAGTGGTGTTGGTTTAACTTAATTTCCTGTTGCTGTGGCGCCGATCTCATCAATGCTGATGGACAACCAGGAAAAAATTATTATAAAACGGAGATGATTTCAATTAAGTTAATTAGGTTTGAAAGTTTCTTAGATTAGTATCAAAGGTTTGCTGAAAAATAAATTATACTCTTTTCAATTCAATTCACGGCTTGAAAAATGTAAAATTGATTCAATTTCTTCCGATACAATTAACATAGTTTGGTAAAAATGTTCTTAATTTGATTTTGATTAAAAATATATTGGTTAAAATATTTGAATTTGGAAAAATATTATTATGCTTATTAAAAGCAATTGCTTGAATAAGTATTCAAAATATTCTTACAAAACCTAAAACAACGCATTTAGTAATTTGTAACAAATATTATTTTTATTCTTATTAAAAGTTCTTTAGGAATTATAAATATAATCAATTTAATATTTTTCTTTTATTACCAGACAGAGGATAACACAAATTGAGAAATTTTGTGGTTAATTAGAGACAAAAATTTTAGATTTTGGTGTAATAAAAAATAAATTGATTTAAAAACTTTTTATTTTTTATAAAATGTATGTTTCGCGCTACTATTTAAGGGGCGCTACTGGGCTTCACGACCCAAACAACCCTATAAATGCGATCCTTTAGTAAGGGTAATTTATAGTGAAGCGACCATAAAAAACATTGATCTTTATTAGTAAGCTGTGAATGCATTGATGCTAAGTTCGTGGCACTAAGTTCGACATAATGGCATCAGTATCTTTGTTAATACATTGTGTATATTTACTGATTTAATGCATTAAATGTATTGACAAAAGAACAGGTGCCATAATATCAAATTTATTACCAGGATTTGTGAATCGAAAAAACACCTTTCACCTTTAAAATTAATACTATAATTTTAATGTTCACGGATAGAGTTTGTAAAAGTGTTAAAGCTTAAAACTTTACCATTAATTTATATTTCTATGCCGTTAAACTAAAACAATAACTGCTTTATGTTAAAAACAGATAGCGTTGTTTTAACGCTTTTCAAAAATATAATGTAAAACTTTTCCATGATTTATATTTTCTATACTTAAATAATTATTTGAATAAATGTTATTTTTAAAATATGTTAGTTATAACGAAACTTTGAAAAACTCGATAGTTTTGGTAATATTTGGGAAATAATCAAAAATCAACTGTCGGATTATTATAGTCTTTTCCGAATTAACGCCACTTTCATTCAGAATTTTTTACAATACTACTGTACATTCAATAATGCTTTATAAGCAATGTTAAGCAAACACGAATAAAGAAAATTTTAGATAATCTTCTGAGGTTTGCTTAACTCGTAAGTTTAAATTTGTTATCGCAATAATTTATTATATTTTTAGACGAAAAAATGAAGCACTGGTGTGATTAATAGTCTGCTAATATAAGTTTATTTAAGTTAATTTTAAATCAAATATGTCTCTTTTACATTATTATTCATTTATATTCAAACATTATAATATTTAACGAAAGATTCTCGTGATAGACAACAATTAATTATAATTATTAAAAGTTTTAGTTTCGATTATCGTAAAAATATCGCACTATTTATGAAAGTTTAACGGCCAATAAATTGCAAACAAAAGTAAACCTGAATTTCAATAATTTATGACAATAACAATTAATGACTGATCAAATGGTGCTATTCTTTTATATTATTTTTGCAAAAAAAGAGCGTAACATAGCGCACAATAATAGACAAAAAACATGTGTCTCCTATTGTATTGACCTCGCTATTAGTCTACCATAATCTGCGGTAAGGCAACCGAACTGTAACAGTAAGAGAGTACTGTACATCTGATACAACAGTGAAAAATGAGGGAGAAAGCAGAGGAGAAAGTGATCATCTCTTTTTAGAGGTGTATTATCCTCGTATATGTCTGTTTCTCCGTTTGTTTCACTCTTTAATGGCATTGCATCCCAAATGGCACACCAATCGCATCAACAAATAGCGCGCAATAATGCCAATGACTCCACCTCTTCATTCCGCAGTAATAACTGTGCAATCAATGCTCCGCCAGCTTTAGATATATGACTTGGAATATTGTATATCGTTCTGAGCATACAAAAAATAGATAATATTAGTTCAGATAAAAATACACCGCTAAACAAAATAAAATTTAATCGCAATAAAAAGCGCAGAACAGTTTAGAGAACACAGTTTTAGAAACGTAGTTATTATTTTGATGAAAAAGTTATATTCTTTCGTAGAAATTAAAATTCTTGTTTTTTCAAATTAAATTTAAATATTTGATTTTGATTTTAAAATTTAAAAAGATTTAATTGAGAAAAGATAAAAGTGTAATAATTCTATTATAAGAATGCCGAAGTCATTTCTAATTAAGAATTTTGCGAATAAACAGCATCATAGTAACAGTGTTGCCGCTAATTCGAGTGACGAAGAACCTGTTGGTAAGTGAATGATTTTTAATTATTTTTTTCAAATAATTTGCTTAAATAGGTTTAATGTTTAAACAATATTAAGTAAATAAACTCACTTAATAATTAGTTAATTAAATGTCAAACGATTAGCTTTTATGCTTATAAAAATTAAGGTTAAATTTCCGGTCAATTTCTGATACAATTTATTAGGAAAAAAGTTATCTTTATTTGTTTCGGCGTTTATTTCATAATTTTATTCAAATCATGGTAAAATTCAATAATATAAAAGATTAGGTTAAACACAGATAGTGAACCACGAAATTAATGAATGCATGCCTGACTTTTTGACTTTAATGACTCTCAAATACACTGCACCTTTTTTCCACGTAAATTTTAACCGTAACTTTAATGGAAAATGTTATAATTAACTGTTACGGAGTTTTGGTCACATACGATATATAAATGCATATCTCTCTCACTAATATCTATAACAGTTATATCATAGAGATAAACGAAAAAATCACTATTACTATTAGTGTTACACATAACGAGTTCGGCACACGTCTCATTTTATTCTCCACCGAATATTCAACGCTTTACATTTATTTCGGTACCCACCCTAACATCAACACCAATTAATATTGTTTTTGTGTGTACGAGGAGAGCGAGGGAGAGATAGAGAGCAATTTGGTGAATGTATGCGAAGGGCATGACTCATAACCCCTATGGGTCATGCATCGCAAATCTCACCTGCAAATAGATTCTATTATTATACATGTATGGCATGTACCGTACAAATCATGAGCTGTTATGCTGTATTAAGTATACACTAATGAATATTAAGGCACTGTAGTATCCAAATACAGTACTTATAGCATTCTGGCGAGCGCTTAGTACTAAATACTGTACTCTATACTCAACAGGAAACAATACATGATTTTTTATTTGAGTACAAAGAATTTTTATTCACGTAATTTTCATATATTTTTATGTAATTAATCGTAAATATTAATATTTAATTGTATGCAATAATAAAACAAACATTAAAATAAATTTAATTACAAGCACTGTTTGATTAAATGCTTATTTGCTGGCAAAATGCAAAATCAAGCTTAAGATAGGCTTCTAATATTTACGGTAACAAAGCATAAGCTACTTGTATATACACTGTATGTAACGCATTATTATTATTTTGGAGATATACACCAGTACACAGTGCGCAAAGTTTTCTAAAAGTTAGTCAACCGTATGTGAATTTCTCCAACTGATAAAATGTGTTATTATTACGTTTCGGACATTTATATAATGCATAATAACAGTAGTTGTCTATGAAAGCTCGTAACTATTGAGCGGCGAGTACAATGAATATTGCAATTATATAATAGATAGTTCAAACGTGGCACCCATTCATTCATATTATTCATTGACTTTTTTTTATTTATCTTATACCTTATTGATTGTGGAAAATACTAGACAATCGAAATCAATAAAGATATGCTATAGATTTATTGTTTCGTTTTGTTTAGTTAGTGTGCGTTTGATCAACAGTTGGTGACCACACAAATCCTATACTGAAAAAAAAACAAAATCTATTTTCTTTTATGAACATTGATAGAGCTTTTAATTAATTGATTGCAGTAATTTAAGATATTATTATGTAATAAATTACAAAATCACATAATTTTTTTTATCTTTGACAAAATGCCAAATTTTCGAAACAGATTTATAGTAAAATATGAAAATATTATTATTTTTATAAAGTAAATTCTTAAATAAATTACACAACTATTTTGTGTGTGTGTGTGACAAAGAGATAATTTACAAACGCATATGAATTCATTCAGACGATAAGTTTTCGTATACTTTTTAGTTAAAACTATAAAATCCTGAAGTGGTTTATGAAATTAGATATGTATTTGTTATTAATTTGATTTGACCAAAAAAATCTTTGTTAGTTATCCGATAAATCAGTACCATTTAATGTAGATATTAGTTAAATATTTATTAGTGTTACAGAAATATTGTTATTATTAAATATTTAACTATATTTAAATTATTTTCTTAATCATGTGTTGACTTAAAAGTAATATTAATCAATACAATTGCAAAAAAATTTAAAAATTGAGAATATGATGTCTAGGGTTAAAGTATTAAATCGTGTAACGACATGTGGTAACACGTGTTTATATAAGTCTTTATCCCGTATAGTAGAGTAGATGAGACAACACGTGAGTATTATATCATTAAAACTCATTTTATCAGATGGATTATATTTTTACTCAATTCTCTGAATTAAATTCATTAATACCCGTACACTATTAGTTTGCAATTGCAAATTAAAAGTTACTCATAATATGGATGATTGTGTTTACTATTTATGACATCAAAAAAAACAAATTTCTAAGATTTCAGAAATTCAAAGTTCTTTCGAAAAACAGTTGTTAATTAATCGTATTTGGTTCGCATTAATTGTTTACATTAATATTGATTGCAAATCAAACATACAAAGGGTTTTTAATCTTTGAATACCAAATACATAAAAACAACAACAATTACAGCATACACTTAAAAAATATATCAAAATCGTGTCTGTATGTGTGTGTATGTGTGCAAAGAAATAAGGTTAACAAAGAAGCAAAAAACTCTAGACTACAACAGATCCAAATAATTATGTGAATTATGACATCTGTGCACATAATAAACTTTTCGCTTATAAGTGATCATTGAAATGTGATTTTTATAGCATATATACACAAATAAGAGTAATAAGCGATAATAATAATTATAATTGTTATCTCGTTTTTATTCTGCTTCTTCTAAAAGTACATTAAAGCTACTAAAAGACGAAATTATTACGGGTGTGATAATTATTCAGAATAATATGGTAATTTTAGGCTGACTTATGCCAATAATGGTAGTTATACTGTATTCTAGTAAAGAATTGATTGCGAAAAGTAATGCATTTATTTTAAACGAACTTAAACTGCGTTTTTAATTATTTTTATTAATGATATTAAATAATATATTACTGTAAATATGAGTATTTGATACGTAATGCGCACACAATCCTCAAAAATAAATGAAGAGTTAATGGTATTATGTGTTATTAAACTTATCATAATTTTAAATAGAATAAAATAATACCAAAATATAAATATTATTAATGAGAAAAATAAGCATAAATGATTATCAATCATTGCTCTACACATTATCTATTGAGGGGAAGTTTTTAATTCTTTTAATGATTGTGTTTTTTTCGATAAACAATCGTGAATTTTTAATTTAGTTTTAAAAATAAAATTTTCTTTTAATATTTTTCATTTGCAATTTGTAGTATTCTTTAAAAAACTCACAAACACGCACACAATTAACTAAAAATAGAATATATTGAAATTATATTAATAATATTTTTATTAATTACCAAATTAATAATTTTTCATAAGTATTATTTCTGTATTAGTTCTCATAAAATACTAAATTAAAGGAATATAATACCGGTAATTCTCTTAAATCCTCAAAAGTATTTGAATTTCTCAAAAATTGATTTAATTGTGAAGTTAGCTTAGACAAGATCGACACTTTCATAGAGAGCTCACTTTTTAAAATACCAGACATATCACTATATAATTGCTATGTCATTGTCTGTGTGGCTGTATGGCCTATGACCTTATCCTTCTTAATATCCCCACAATAAATAGGCCTATATGTCAATAAGATCCCTTAATTAAACAGCGAACATACGGACTGATAGAAAGGCTCGACGTTTAAATAAAAATGTGAGCTAAAAATATAGTCGTAGTGATAAAGACACGATTTTGAAAGGAAAAAATGACTAAACCTGTTGGTTCTCACCTAAATATATCATTAAAACAGTATCGCAACATTTTACGCAATTTACTCTGCATTGACAAGTTCTTTGTACTCTTGCAAAGTATGAGACAGAACGAGCGGGTGATTTATAGGTAGATAGAAAGAGAGCTCAATAATACAAATTGCAAAATTATAAAGAAGGCGTAAATTTATTAATCAGTTAGAAAAAAATCTGTGATTGGATTCAAGTTTTTATTTTTGCTTAAGGAAATTAAACGTACATATATAAAGTTAGTCAATGATTACATTTTCACTTTAATTTATTAAATGTTTTAGGCATAATAAATATAAATTATTGACTGTCAAAATAAATTCAGTAAAAACTCTCAAAACCGACAATCTATTAGACAGACCCCTAACACCGTACTATTTTGTTCAAAACTTAATGTTAAAAATAATTTAGTCAAACCTTTAAATTATAGCCTTCAAAAACAGCCAAATTTTCGCGATATATAGCTTTATTAAAATATGTTATTATTCAAATACTGAGTTTTAAGATGAATTTTTTAAATAAATAACGTCCTATGAAAAAACAGATAATGTCATGTGCCACCAATATTCGCGGGAAAAGTTCATATCATCAGTTCATACCCTTACTACTATCTTCTTTAAGCTGGACACCTCTTTAAAACGGACAAGATTATTCCGCTCAAAATGTCCATCTTATAGAGGTTTTACTGTATATCAAAGTCGTGATTATTTCAAAGTCATATAAAAAATTACAAGTAATTAATGATTTTAAGTTTAATGCTAGCAAATCATTTTTATAGATTTTAGTTATTCTTATTTTATAAGTCAAAATAATAGTAAATTTTACAGTAATATAATTTCTTTCATATATTTTATAATTATTAAAGTTATTTTATATTTATATTTCATAAGAAATTCATCGCTCAGGTCCCAGTTATTTACATTCAAAAATGGAAGTAAATTCATGTTCAAAAATTTAGAATAAATAAATCAAAGCTATGCGAACTTTTATTATAAGTTTATTATTTCATTAAATAAAGCCGCGAGAAAATTAAGGAAAAAAACGATTTAAAAAAACAAAATTGTTTTCGCTGTAAATAATTTCGTAATCGGAAGATAATGGGTTGTGAAATATATTTTTTGTTGGATTGATGACACACCACTACGTAATTGTTAGCATAAACAATTTCCATTTACATAATTGCAAAAACAATTTTTCATTCTGTATAACAAAAATTGCAAAACTAAATATAATCATTTTCAAGAGAAATTTTCAATTTTTTGCCATTCAGATGATTCAAACTAAAATACAGGTTTTTGAGAGCACACGAGTCGTGTTCAAAACACTAAGGCATCAGATTTCTGTCATTTTACCAAAAAAAAACTTTAGTGAATAAGTCTTGTGACTGTTTGTCAAAAGCAATCACAATATCTCATCGATTGTGTGATTATATATTTTTAGTTAAAGTGTTTTTTGGAACCGATTTTTATCTTTACGCTTATATGCAGTATATTTAAGTTATATACACACAGGTTATGTGATGTAAGAGAAAACGCAGAAAAATATGTTGATTTTATTTTACGCAATCAAAACATGTTTTATTAACAAACCGCTAAAACTAAGCACAATATCTGTGAGTCTCAATAATAATCTATTATGCTATAGAATATAATTTGTTAAATACATGTTTTCTACATTATTATCGCTTTATATAATTGTTACTAAACAGAAACGAATACGCAGTAACTTTGTTTGAGTTAAGAATTAAATTGCATAAGCATGTGATTTATAGAGAATGTTTATTGGATATGTATCCGATTCAACCAAAATGTTAATGAAATTTCATTTAATTGATATCACTTTTTTTCGAAAAATCAAAATTTTACAATCAAACAAAAACAAGTTACGAATATCATTCAAATCTAATCTTTTAATGTTAATGAATTCCTAGTTTTAATTGAAACTTTTTATAGAAAACTGAGATCTTTATAAATCTGAAAAAAGTCTCAAAATTAAGGTTTACGTTGAAAACTGAATAGAAAAGTAAAGATAACTATAATAGCAGTACAGATAAATCATTGATTTTAACAAAAATCTTAATTTCCATTATAACAATATAATGACTAGATATGAGACTATTTTCATGGATCAATTCATTGAGCGAATCGACAGCGAACACGCGTATCAAAATAGAAAGCGAAATAAACAATTCAGAAAATGAGAGAAAACAATATGTGATGTATTCAAAGCAATTACTAGTGAAGCCATCACTACCACTACCAATACTAACATCACTACCATCACTACCACTGCCTCCACCGTTAATATCGCAACCGCAACAGCAGCAGCAATCAGTAACAGAATCACCAATTAACGCAGCGGTCCGACAGCCATATGGCAACCAACAGCAGCATCTTTGCTCTTCTTCTTACAGTGATAGACTATTGGGGAGTTCAGCGCATTACGCGTCCCAGTCATGCATAAGCAGTGCCATAAGCAGTAACGATAATAGTAATAATAATTATAGTTGTGGTGGAAGCAGGAACGCACCTGTGATTTCAGCAACAAATGGTACGTGTGGTACGTGTGGCACGTGGCAGGCGCGCAACTCTCCCGCATTTCGATCGCGCTCTCTCTCCTCGAGGGGTGACTGCTGTGTCAACTCGTCGCTCAATAGCAGTTCGATTCACTCGAATAGTACTGGCAATGATATTAGCTGTTCCACTGCTGCTGCATACACAGGTGAGTCAAGTCTATTAGTATTAAAAAGTTAATATATGTCTATGCTTTGCATCATTACCTTTTTTTCGCAACACAACACACACCACACCACATATGATTTTTCCATTTTTTGTTCATTTCGAGAGAGCGCGAGAGGGAGTGAGAGAGGGAGAGAGAGAGAGATTATGATATATTAGAGGCAATACGAGCTAAAGTATATATGCGTGCGTGAGTGTGTGTGCATATGTGTGTACTTATATATACTGTTGTATCTATCTTTTCATTATACAGTATACGTAACATAAAAATTTACGTACTCTAGAAATTAAAAGTATTTTGTTTCATCAATTTTTAAAATTTATGGCTTAAATTTCAAATCGAAACTAAACCAAAATTGGGTCATTTCGGTCATTTCGGTCATTAGATATCATTCGTAAATTGTTCGAAAACACTTTACAAAATTTAGATATCGATCTTGAGGTTTCAGACAGACAGTCAAATATTGATCTCATGAATTGACTTGCAGTATATTTATCATATTAAATCATATTTTTTTACAAGAGTAAGAAACTTTTATTCATTACCACTTGAGTTAAACCAGCCTTAGTATAACTCGAGAATAGTTTTGAGTAACGATACATTAGATAACTTCGCAATAATGATTTTTCATCAATGATTCATACTTACAGTACTAATACGCTAAAATTAGAATAAAAATTCTAATATAAAAGTTTATTTGTACACATTTCCTTTTATTTATTTAATAAGTTCCTAAAAAGGGAAAATTCTATAATCGGTTTGTATGATTTCGCATCTAATAATTATATTATTTTCGCAACATAAACGAAAATATTTGTTGTTATGCTTAAATCATTATTTAAATGTGTTAGAAATAAATTAACAAAAATTATAGGTAATGAAAACGTGGTTTAACCTTACACTTATAAGGAAAAATTAGTTATATGTAATTTTTAGCAAATTCAAGCAGTTTTTATTATTTTTTCTC
>JAQGAW010005025.1:0-10158 GCA_034698025.1 Phthiracarus crinitus | reverse complement strand
GTGCGCTTTCTCTATATTGATAAAGGGATTTGATATCTTGTGAAATATTTGCCAAAAGACTAATCTATGAATATAATATAATCCTTTAGAAAGTCAGCTCTCTGTGAATGTGTCGTTCTTGTTTACTTCTAAAGATAATAGCCTTTATATTAATGAATTAACTCAATATAGGATACAAATTGTGCTCATTCTCAATATTATTTTAATAATCAAATAATATTTTTTGTCATTTAAATTTATCCTTTAATACACAGGTAAATTATATTCATAAAAATTTTGAAGTGCTATTTGCTATCTGTTGAGAATACTAATGATAATGATAAAAATGATTCCAAAGGTTATTTATAAAATGTAAATAGTGTTTTGCATTAATGCTATTTTATAAAAGTATTCTAATTTCTAAGTGACATTTGATTAATAACTGTTATGTAAATCTATTTTGATTGCATACTTGTATAAAAAATATCTCATAAATTAGTTATTCCATAGAAACAAATATAATTTTTGTATTATATAAGTTAATTATATAATTTCTTGGCCATAATTTAATAATTTTTGTAACTTAAAAAATTGATTAAAAAAATTTTTTTTGTAAAAATGATTCGATTTATACTTATTATTTTTACAATCAATGTTGTGACTGGCAATGAAAGCCTGTAAGTATAGTTCATTTAAATTTAATAATAAATTTAATTTTATTAATCCTTAACTTTTATTGTTAAATTATTATGCTTTATAATCAGAAATTCCAAAATAGAAAATTAATTCATTTTAATGAATTGAATATTTTTTGAATTAATTTCTTAGAAAATAAAAAGATTTTTATAAACCTTTTTATCAATAAATAAACTTGATTTGTGTTTGTTTTACATAACTAGTGATGAGAATTAGCTCAAGTCCAATGTAAAGATCAATAAGCCTTTTGGAGCATGTAAACCAAGCTCAAAGCTCATACACTTGAGAACTTAAGCTTATAAAGCTCGAGCTCAAGTTTGTTTTCTTGAGCTTAATGTGATTATGCTTACGTTAGTTTCATGAAAACCTTAACTCATATTGGTTTATATATAATTTAATTACGTAAGAATTGATTGTATTTAACTAAATATTTTATTTGCTAAACAAAACAACAAATTATTATTTTGATTTGAAGTGTTATTTGAATACAGTAAGAGAATATAAAGATAACACAAAACTTATGGATATTATGATTTCAATTCGTAGAAATAAAAAAGTTTTACCGAAACGTAAAAATGGATTTAAACACAATATTTAATTACTATAATTTTATTGTGATAACGGATTTGAGTAATTTTCATTGAATGCTGTCTTCAAGATTATCATAACTTTGCTCACCAATATAAATTCAGCAGTATTACAATCAAGGTTAAGGGTAGAGGTGGAGTAAAATTGGAGTTCAAAATTTGGCGAAATTGATTGATGATTAAGTTTGATGATTGATAGATAATTTGACAAACATTTTATTCTACTTGTTTAAGAACATTACATTAAATGAGCTAACTTTGTGTAAACAAAATCGATTTTATTAGATTAAGAGACAATATTTTTCTGATTATCCGCAAATTTTACTAAAAATAAAAATTTAATTAAAAGCAATTTCAAATATGTTTACCAAATGCATGCGTTGCATTGATAAGCATTAAATTTAAAGCCTCCAACGGTTTGTAAATACTTAAAAGGCAACAAACCGCTAACCGGTAAATATATGCCAATGTATGCGGAATCAGTTAAAAATTTCCTGATAGAGATAGAGAGCTCTAAATAATAATATTAATAAATTAAAATAGTTTCTTAAAAGTTACTGTTTAATTGTTTAATTTATTAAAATCAAAATGTTTTGACGCAAAACTAGAGTAAAATTTTGATGAAAAAGTAGAAATAATATGTTTAAATTGGTCATTATGTTAAATGAGCCGAAACTGCTAATTAAACTTTAATATTTTTAAATCTTACTTGAAGATAATATTTAGCAGTTGAAACTCATCCCATAAGCGGCATTAAATTACAAAAAACTTGTATTCAACTTCTAATAGAAGTTAATGTTTTAGCTCACATATAAGGCATTAGAAGTTGTATACAAGTTTATTAAAATCAAAATGTATTGATACAAAACTAGAGTAAAATTTTGATGAAAAAGTATAAATAATAAATTATTTTTAGTTAAATAAATACGCACTTATTTGCGTTTGAGTGCCTGCAAAACATCAATTTGTGATGATTGCAACATATGAGCTGTAAATTAAATAACTATATAATAAAATAAAAATTAGTTGACCAACAATTTATAAAATGTCAATAATATTTTGTAATAATGATTAAATAATTATCCGAAACATTGAGATCAATATGAATTTTCATCCTCTATATTATTTTAATAATAAAATCATATTTTTTGTCATTAATATTTATCATTTAATAAACGCTGACAACAATTTATTTAAATTTTTTTGAAGTGGTATTTGCTTACTATAACAGAATACTACTGATATTGAAAATATATAATTATATGATTTCAAAGGTTACTTATCATATTTTTATGCAAATGGTTCAAGTTATTACTATAAAATGAAAGTAATGTGATTTTTACGTGACATTTGCATAATGATTAGAGCCGCAAAATGTTGGCATATGCTATATTTTAGTTCATAAAATAGAAGCATAGAATTTATAAATGCAATATTAGCTATTTTTAATGATTATCGTTATTAATGCTATTTTGCTAATTTATATGCAATTTTTCCACAACTTTAAAAATTGTAGTTTAAATCCGAAGTGTTTTGCTGACCTCATAGAAAATTCTAACTTAACCTCCATAAGAAAAATACCTATTTTACAAAATTTTAAAATATATTAAAGTAGTCTTTGGAAGATATTTTTTAAAAAGTGAGTAACTATAAAATTTTTAATTTTGTGAAAGTTTGATGATTCTTTAACTAATATTTAATATTTTTTAAAAAATTAAATGCTATTTTTAATTCTATTTTAGGACAATTTTGCAGCAATTTATATCGCTATTTTTATATGCAATAAATGCTATTATTTTGAGGCTCTAATGATATATATTAAAATTCTAGGTTATCATTACTTTGTATTATGAAGTATAATTACTTCTCTTGACAACAGTTATCTTCACTCTTATGTTTTTAGTAGAATATCATATAATCTCAAACTAAATTTTTTCATATTTATTATTTGCTTAATAACTCTACTTTAAACCTTTTTAAGAATGCATATAATCTTTTATTAGATAAGAATATTGCAAACCAAGCAAATCTTGACTATTTAACAATTGACGCAAAATAATTTTGGTTAAATATTTTTCAACGTTAAAATGTTTCGATTAATATTTTATTTTTTTGTGATTTGTTGTGCGACTTCAATTGAATACCCGTAAGCATTGTAATTTCTAATTAATTATTAATTATTTAAAATTAAATATTCAAAGCGAAAATTTATTAAAAATTATAAAAGAAAATATAAATACTAAACAATAATTTTTACACATTATGACAAAACTTTTTTAATAATCTATATCAGAGGTTCTCAAACTAAGGGTCGCGACTAAAAACAGGGACGCAAAGTAAAAGTTTGGTCGCATTGTTTATAAGAATTAACATAAGTGTTGGATTGTCAGTAAAAAATATCATTAAATTAGTGAATATTATTAATTTTTTCACTGGGTTTAAATTATATATGGAAATATTAACATCTAATATTTCAATAATAAATAATAATAAAAATCATTATTATTTGCGATTTGATTTTACATATTGTTCTCTGATTGTTAATAATTTAAATTCTTAAAGGCTAGCTAATTCTTTTATTCTAAATTTATTTTGGTCCAGGAAACATTTTATTTTGATATTAGGGTCGCTTTACAAAAAAGTTTTAGAACCACTGATCTATATTATTGACGTAAGTTTACTAAAATATAACTCTAATTTATACTGCAATGTCATATATTTCAGTCTCAATATATAACTGAAATTCATAAAAGGCGATTAATTTTTAATTAATTAAAGTGATTTTTAAATTCAAACAGTGAGCTTTTTCATTCTTTAGTTTTAATAATAAAATCATATTTTTGTCGTTTATATTTGTCATTTAATATATTGAGGTAACAATCTAAAATGAGGTTATAATAAATTTGGTTTGAAGTGCTATATGCTTGCATTAAGAGAATAAAGTGTGACATTTTTCTTTTGATAACGTGACGCATTTTTTTAGGCTTATGTATCAATGGGAGTGAACGTTACAAAAAAATGTCACACTTTTCTACTTATAATGAAAGTGTATAATGATATTAAAGTAAATGATTTCAAAGATTAATTATCACACGAAAACTGAATAAGTTATTTTTACTATACTATAAATGTATTGTGAATTTTACGTGATATTTGCTTAATAACTGTTCTGTAAATCTGTTTTAATTGCATACATGTATGCAAAATCGTTTAAAGCCTTGATTCATATATGGTATAAGTTTCCGCATAGTAACAAATGAGAAGCATTTTGATCTATAAATATTTATGAAACTATTTAATACGTGTACAGAAAGCCTGAAATGTAACGCACAAAATGATATACAATAAAATATATTTATTACTTTAACTTTAGATATTAAAATAATTATTTTTTTGGTATTTTTAAACCAAATGTTCAAATTATTCGCATTCAATTGCTAGCAATGTTCGCATATCAAAAGAAAAGCTTTAGGAACATTGTTGAGCACTTCTGGTGTAATTAAATTGCTTTCTTTAATAATATTTTATTTTATTTCATCAATACTTTGTGGCAGGTTTTCATAAACTTTAGATTTTAAATAGCCCCGGTTAGGTCTGGGGATCATTCATTTATTTGGAAAATTAATATTTAGCCAGTATATCACATACCGGGCGGATATTACAATTTATTCTTCTTTTCATGTAAGATGTTAAATATTACTGGTAGTAAAGTTAATATGAATTAACTCATATTATATTTAAAGCGTTAATACAATTTATTTAGACCTCTAAATGATAGCATTTGCTATTTTTTAGTCCATAAAATAGAAGCATATAATTTATAAATGCAATATTAGCTATTTTTAATGATTATCGTTATTAATGCTATTTTGCTAATTTATATGCAATTATATCCAATTGTAGTTTAAATCAGAAGAGTTTTGCGGACCTCTTTTAGTTACCCTCTATAAGAAAAATACTTATTTTACAAATTTTGAAAAAAATTCCAAATTTTTTACAAAAAGATATTAAAGTAGTCTATGGATGATTCTTTAACTAATATGTAATTTTAAAAAAAATAAATGCTATTTTTAATTCTTATTTGCAACAATTTATATCGCTATTTTTATTTGCTATAAATGCTATTATTTTGAGGCTCTAATAATGATATATATTAAAATTCTAGGTTATCATAAGTTTGTATTATTAATTACTTATCGTGACAACAGTTATCTTCACTCTTATGTCTATTAGTAGAATATCATGTAATCTCAAACTAAGTTTTTTCATATTTATCATAAAAATAAGAGCTGATATTTGTAATACTGAATATTAATTTTTACAAAATATGACGAAACTTTTATAATAATCTACAGCCGTATGTTAACTAAAAAATAACTCTAGTTTATATTGAAATATCAGATATTTCAATCTCAAGTTATAACTGAAATACATAAGAAAACGATTAAATATATATAGTATGGTTTTAAAAAATAAAGAAAACTTAATTTCGAATGATAAACATTTTTAGAAATAATTTTAAGATATACTTATATAAATCATGCGTTACAAACATTACCATAGAAAATAGCTTATTTTAAATCAGAATTAAATAATATGAATAGTAATTTATGAATTTTAAATTTTATTATACAAATCCTTATTAAAGAAGAGTTAAAAGATTTAAAGAGTATTTAATTAGAATTTAAGACATCCTTAGGCGAAAAATAATAGTATTAGATTAAAATACAAACTAAAATCAATATTAAATAAAAAATCGAACGAAACCTTTCAGTCTTTTTGTTATCAGTAGAGAAAACTATACATTTTGGAAATATAATCTTAGGTGATGTTAAATATTTAAATGTTGATATGAATTAACTCATATTTGACGCTATTTTACTGTTTGTTTTATTCTTAAAATAGTATCATAGTTATGACAATATACTTTTAATAAAATTTTTAAATACCACAGATGTGCCAAAATAATAATAAATATACAAAATATAATGTGAAACATAAAGGATTGGTTTTTATTTATTTATAAAAATATGAAATTTATAAATTTTAAATAAATGAATAAATTTTTATTAATATAGAACTTACAAAATAATTGCACAAAAAATCTATCACTCCTGGAGATTTATATATAGCAATCGTTGGTGTTATAAACGTAAAGGAAGAAACATATTATAAATATATCATGTTCTATGAAAAGATATGAACATTTAGATAAAGGGTTATCGGATATAATCACAACTCACATTAATATAAGTTTGTTTAAAAATATAAATCAATGTAAATTTTATATTTCACCATTTTGGACAAATGGATATTATGAATTTGAAATTAAAGGCATTACTGGGTTCATATTTCAAGAAAACTTTATTATAGACTTTAAACCAAAAAAATTTATTATACTTACACAAACCGATAAACCATTGTATAAACCCGGACAAAACGTTATGATTAGAGTATTAATTTTGGATCAATTATTAATGCCAATGAAAGACGAAGCAATTATCAAAGATATCAAAATATTTATAATGGTAAAAAAATTTAATAATTATTAAAATTTTAATTAAATTTGATTATTAGATTTATTAAATTAATTAATTTAATTTTTAATTTACATAAGCTTGCATAAAATAATTAACATTATTATGATTTTTCTTACAATGCAAAATTATTTAAAAGAGATAAAATAATATAAACGAACTTTAAACGATAAAAGGCGTATTTTATAAATCTTTCGTATTTAAACTAATTTATTTTTAGTATAACCTGCTAATTTTTATACTATTAAATTTCAAGTTAAATTAACGAACTAGAAATATCCGAAGAAGTATTAAATTTGTACAAATAGAAATATTTATGTTGTATCTTTTATAATATATTTTAAAGAATCTACAGTATTATTTTTTATACTTCTAGGATCCATATGGCAATAGAATTTCATCATTTGTTGTAAGTAATGGATTGCAAACAAATTAATTATAAATTAAATTTGTTTTATTATATCCATTTAGTCTATCAATTTGAATGATCCAACTTCTAATTCCGATAAATTTAAAATTCATTCTGGAGTTATTGATGACATAGGGTTTACGTTACATAATGAAGCAATTTTAGGAAATTGGAAAATACAAGTGATAGTTGGAGAGCAGATTCAAGATTACACTTTTGAAGTGGTTTACTATAGACTTCCATTGGCAAAACTGACTGTTAATATGCCTCAATATATAACACCTGAAGATAATGAAATTAACATTTCAATTGAATGTTATTATACATTCGGTAAACCAGTGAATGGATTCGTTTCGATGGATATAAAGCCATATAAATCATGTTCTGATATTAATTTTGATTTGGAAAATAAAAGTTTAAAAGATCTTTCATTCAGTGGACAAACAACAATTATTATCACGAATACAAGCAGTATTTTAAACGATAATTGTTACCATTTATTACTGGATTTCTATATTTCAGTTAAAGATAATATGACAAATGAAATATACAGTGAAAAAACGTCTCTAAAAGTTTATAATTCAAACATAATTATTGATTATGATATCGTGGAAATATAGTGGAAATCACATCGAAAATAAAACAATTGCAAAGTAAATCAATGAAAGAAATTCTAGACAATATAACTTGTAGAGCAATACTTATAAATCGCGATAACAACGAGGATAATGAATCATTTCCTATCAGTTATAAAATCTATTATAATGACAACAAAATTATTTGTAGATTTTTGACGCAATCATTAACTTCTTCGATAATTCACAAAATATACTTCAATAACCACAGCATCAGTCAAACCACTGTTAAATCTTCACGTCACAGGGAAAGCAAAACAATTCAAATAATTACGAAAGAAATCTTAGACACAATACGTATTGGAGACGAGGTTACGTTTATTGTAAGAATGGATGAAAAGTTTAATCGAGTTTACTATTATATCGGCGTTAATGGAAATATTATCGAATTTTCTAATAAAACATTCGCAACAAATAACACTGAACAACAATTAGAAATAATAGTCAATAAAGAAATGATTCCTGAATTTACAATAACAATATTTTGTGAACTTGACAATGATTTTATATCCGATACTATATTGTTGAAAGTTTCTGGAACTTTCAATGAAAAAGTAAAAATTAATGTAACGACACCTATAACTACGATTGGGAGTAAAGCTTATTTTACTGTTGAATCGGGTATTAATTCGTGGGTTTATTTGTTAGCAGTGGACGATTCAATTAATACACTTAATCACGGAAATGAAATCGTAGAAAATAGAATTATTAGTCAACAATCGAATCATTCATTTAATTATGATGAAGAAAATGGAATATTACAGTCAGGAATGATTTATCGATCCCTTTGTAAAAACTTATGCATTAAAAATAAATCTTATGATTATTTCAATCGAAATAATGATTATATGGTCGATTCGTTTTATGAAAATTTTGAATTGAATTATGACAGCGATACAGTTTCACTTGAAGCGACACATAGAAATTATCATTCAGATATTTCGTATGAAAATACTAATAATAAATTGCCGAATATATTAGAAGACAAATCTCTTAGAAAAGACTTGCGTGAGACTTGGATTTGGACTAAAATAAAAATGTATAAAATTATATAATTTTTTACATATTATAATCATTATT
Source organism: Phthiracarus crinitus (assembly GCA_034698025.1). Classification (NCBI taxonomy): domain Eukaryota; kingdom Metazoa; phylum Arthropoda; class Arachnida; order Sarcoptiformes; family Phthiracaridae; genus Phthiracarus; species Phthiracarus crinitus. The sequence continues at coordinate 1,235 of JAQGAW010005025.1, read as the reverse complement.
TATATCTAATTATCATTGTATTTTATTCATTTATAATATTTGTTAGGAATGACAATATTATGAATTTACGTGCAAAAGTTCCCGATGCCATCACAACATGGAAATTAACAGCTTTTGCTGTCAGTAATGATAATGGAGTTATGTTATTGGATAATCCAGGATATGTATGTTAAGTTTTAATATCTATTATCATATAAAATAGACTTGAGATTCAATATTTTTCTGATTGCCTTTCTTAAACATTATTGTAATGAAATTTAAAGCTAAGTTAACCATTTATAATCAATGTTTGATGACTAAGGTTAAACAAATTAGGGTTCGACTGAATATCAAATGTTTAAACTTTCTGGACACTTATATAAACAGTTTTATGATAATACAAGTAATATTAACCCTATTTATTTTTCTTAAATCCCCAGATATTTCAAATATTAGCCATAATCATCCCGAATCATTAACTGGTTTAAAACAAATACCCATATTATTAAATTGATAAATATATTAAAAATTGAAAATTTTATGTATTAAATCTGTAGTGTTTTTGTAACCCTCATTATTTTATTGTCAATATTTTAATGTCTTTTAAATACCAAAATAATGTTTTTAAACATACAATCAATTATTATCAGATATTTTACCAAAAACATTTTTAAAAATAAGTATAATTATTAAAATCATAATATTTAATATTTTTAAAAGAATAATAAACAATCATTGCTATCATTATATTTAACTATAGATTAAGCCCTATTTTTTAGGGAACAAATGGGTAGAAATTCGAATAAAAAACAACTCCACCAATTGGGGCCAAATGTTACCCCACTCGAACAAAACTAACCCCACCAAGAGACAAACCCGGCCCACCAGGACTCCAGCGTGACCCACCCGAACCCAAACCCGATAAATCTGGCTCCAACTAATTCACTGTAAAATGATTACTTTTGTTATTTCAAAACAATAAAGAGTATGAACATATAATATATAATGTGTTATATTCTATTTTAAAGCAATAGTATTGTAAATTGTGTATTCTATATCTCATCATATGATACAAGTGGCACATAATTCATGATCGTTATAATACTTAATACAAAGAATGTTTGATACATTTATTTTCTTTAAAAATAATTTAAAAAACACAACTAATATTTTAATAATTTAAATTTTTAGGTCACAGTATTCAAGAGTTTCTTCTTAAAACTAAACTTGCCATACAAACTAAAAATGAAAGAAAC
>JAQGAW010005024.1:0-10159 GCA_034698025.1 Phthiracarus crinitus | reverse complement strand
TTTTAAAAAAATCCCTTAATAAACATAGAGAAAAAATCCCTTAATAAACATAGAGACCGGTCCACATACAGACGGACGGACATGTCAAATCCAATAGCTCCTTTAGTTAAAGTGAGCTAAAAAGAAAATATGCTCATAAATTAATTAAAAATTGTTAAAATTCATAAATTGATAAAATTGTCTTTAAATTTTCTCAAAATAATAAATAAGGTTAGATATTATCCCATTGTGAATATTGATTGTAAAAATTAAAAACCTAAAACATAGGTTCAAATTTTATATGATTATCCATTGTAAGATATTTCCTGTTATGATTTAAATAAATTATGGTATTGAACAAAAATAGTTATAATGAAAATTAAAATACATTAAATCTTAAAATTAAATTGCTTTTAGTGATATATTAAAACTAAATAATAATTTATATGAAATAAAAATAATATATTTCTTTTGTTACCAAGTCAAATATTAACTAAGACTAAAAATAAGATAAAATTAAATAATATTTAATTTTGTAATATATTTCACTTTAGAGATTAATAATTTGTGTTTAAATAAAAATTATAAGAATAAGACAGAAATACAAAAAATTAAGAGTTTTAAATACGCTGATGTTCGTGTGTTCCTTATATATGAACTTATAATTATTTGTTCTAAATTTTATATAAAAATTAAAAATATTTACAGTTTATAAATATTCTTTAAAATTAATAGCTTATTTGTAAATACTGTTTGAGAAGTTAACTTATTTTAAATTATTTTTTAATATACGAAATTTATATTCAAATCAAAGCAAATAAAATAATATCTATTGTAATCATATGATTATATTTGAGCTGTCATATTTGCTACGTTATATGCGGAAGTCACACTGTTGATCGATGCTTTATAAATGTGTAACAGATAATTATATGCTTACAAATTTTTTAATTTAAATATTAACAAATTTTCACATATTTATGCTAACGTTTATTTTCAAATTTAAATAAATAAATAAAGATACAATCTTTCTGTTGCAAAATATGCTAATGATATGTATCTTATGCTAAATTTCATTGTTGTCTGGTGCTATAAAGCATTAGCAATTATTTTGACAACCAACACTTATGTGCAATGTTTTATTAGGCTTTACCCAAAGAATTACATAATGTTATTTGATATATGAATTTTTAAACTGAATGCCAAATTAAGAAATATGGATTTGACCAAGTTTTTCTGTCTTTCTGTGCACTTTTTATAATTATTAATGAATTTATTCTTGATACTGATTAAGGAATTTACAGGTTATTTATGTTTATTAAGAGATTTTTAAATATGTTAATTTAGGGATTTTTTTAAAAAAAACACCAAAAGACTTCAAAAACAAAACCACAATAATGGTTGCTTGCGATAGAAAAGATCGAGCTACCAAAATCTATCTTAACTTAAAATGAAATGTCGGATATTATGACCATATCGATCTCAAATTAAACAGAATAGCATAAGCGGATAATGTCTTTAATATCAAGTAATAACTAAATTGAGTGAAAATGCTGTTAATATCTAAAAAATATCAGATAATAAGGAAATCTAGTTACATCTTCCAAAAATATCTAAAAGTATCATATAATAAATAAATTGAGAGGCAAATGCCGGTAATATATAATAATATCAAATAGTTATGAAACTAAGTAGCATATACTTTTGATGTCTAATAATATAAAAAATTAACAAAGATTTTAAAAAATATTTAAATGCCAAACAGCAAAGTCAGATAATAAGACAGTTTCGATCTTGTTTAATTCATAATGTTAATTTTACTTCATTAAAGCCTAAACAACCAAAATAAATTCTCCAACAATCAGCCAAATACAATAGCGTCATTAGTGCTATAAAAGATTTGTTTTAAATAAACGTTTGTTTTGGTGGTAGTGTTTGTTAGAAGTTTAGTAAAATGTAAGCTATCTTTGTTTTGTGAAAGATGGTAATCAAATCATACAAATAAATTTCTCTAATATTTGAAAAAATATTTCAAATAAGGTTTATATTAGAACAGTCCATCAATCAAAATTAAATGAATCTCATTTGATGTAAGATCAGGAGATTTTCGAGCGTTTAGTGATTTCCTGATTGCAAATGAATTCAATTTCTTTCGAGCAGAAATTTTACCGATCCTTTCGATGATTACTTATGATCATTTTCTGGCCGATTACATAACACGATTTGAACATTATTATGTTTTACCAAGTTTTGCCACATCGAATCAAATTAAAAAAATTCGATGTTTAGGGTTTGTGTAATAAGAGGGCTAACGCGTATTCATGTGAGTATTAGCTGGTGTAGTTTCAAGCTTTCAAACTTTTAGAGCGTTGTATTAAGCTTCTCTCTCCACAGTCGTCTCAATCCAAACAGATTAGACGTTGTTTTGGGTTCTGTGGTGTTTACAATAATCTGTGACCGCAACCCTTATAGCACTAACCGCCACGAATGGATGTATAGCCCATCTCTTTGAGAAGCCAAATGGATAGCACCTTCCCTGGCTCGGCACAACCAGATTACGTGTTCGAAAATGAAGTCTGTAACAAAATACACAGGCTTCAAGTGTAACACAATCAAACATTTATTACAATTAGAAAAAGCTCTTTTGGGATTTAAATTGTTTAAATAAAATTGAAAATGTTGGACATCTGACGTAGTGATTACCAAAGTCTTTATGGGCAACTTTTAAATTGGCGTTAATTACAACCAAAAATTAATGGCTTCAAATAGCTAAACAATTTGTGTTAACGTCACCTAATTTATTCAAAGCAGAGCTGCAAACATTAAAAATTACAAAACCTTATAATAAAGCGCTTTACCCTTAATCAACTTTACATGGAATACACATTCACATATACCAATCTGGCTAGAAGTCAAAGCCTTCGTACGCATGTAAAATATTCGAACAGAAAGTGGAAGTCAACTGACACTGGCATTCTGAGTGTGCAAACCAAAAATTAGCTAAGACTTAATTTTTGTGCTACTCCTAATAAATAGGTGATGATATGTCTACGCGTAAAAATTTATTACTGTACAAATTTCCTATTAAAGTTTGCTCCACCTGTCGTCTTTTCATTAAATTTGACGCGCTGTAATGTTGTTATTCTGCTTTCATTAACGCCACTCATTTTCGATAATCTTTTTTCATAGCTGTTGTAAACAAACCGGGTTTATATTGGCGCTATTTTTACATTCTTTCTCTTTCTTTCCATCATTAAGCGATTATTTTCCATTCTATTATCGTTATTCTAATCCGTATTGTTTCAATAAAAATTAATCTATAATAAAATAAAAATATAAAGATTTAAAATAGTTTGATGTTCTATGCACGAAAGCTGAATAACTACTGAGACATTTCTCAGAGAGCTATTTCTCATGTATTTTTTATTAATCAAATCTAAATTCAATTTAAATTGAAAATATTAGAAATTAGTAATTGAAATAAAATTAAATGTTCAAAAAAGTTCTAAATGAAAATAATATTCATTTGAAAAATAATTTTTTTTCTCACTATCAGTGTTGTTGCATGGAAACATTAATCAGTCCGATTATTGGATTTATTAGTTTTATTCTATAAAGTTTTGTTTATTTATTAATCTTATTTATAGGTAAGTAATTAACTCAAAAATACTTTTGTTTGATAAAGTGTAGTTTCGAATTTTCGATTCTTTTTTCGAAGTCTTATTATTTGTGTTTTGGTTTTAATTTTTTTATTTCAATTGTCATAATTAAGCATCAAAAAATAAAACATGAAATAATTCACGAATCCTTTTATCAAAATAGCGCGAGCATGTCACTGTATCTTTACTTATTAGTTCACATTTATATTTATAATCCAATTTGTTAGTTTCACCTTCTGATATATCTTTGTTTCAAACTGTTTTCATTGCTATTACAAGTAGTTCTTTCTAAAGGGTCGCGGATGCAGTTAAAGTGACGAATATTGTGGGTATGCCTACTTGTCGTATCATTGCAAGTACTTCTCAATTCCTTGATTGCCAAAACAGTTGTAGTGCGCGATAAACTTTCAGGTACCTGTAACCATCACAACTTTACATAAGCTATCTACAAAATCTTTATCGATTAATTGACCAGTAGTAATTGTCTTAGTGTTCTTCCTTTTCCTAAAATGTAATGATACCTGTTTTGTTATCTTGAGTTTTTTAAACATGTAAAATATTTTCGGCACATTGCAGCACCTTCTATCATAGTGCCTAAGCTCCCATATACATATATATGAGTAAGATAAATTTTTTTCATTTTTCATGCTTCACCACAATATATTGTTGGAAAATTAAGTTCTTCAGCCACTTCGTCACGCAATAAACATATTGGAAAAATACCTCAACTTGGTGCAAATTCAATTGTTTGCGTGTAATATGCATCGCTCAATAATTTATCGTTAGTTGTAACGTAATCTTCTACTATTGTTTCTGTCCTTTTATCTAATTCATTTGTAAATTTATTTTCCATTTGATCATTAGGCTTAAATTCTTCTATATTTATAAAGTAAATTACGGAATTATAACATACAGCTATCCGAATTGTTTTATACAGATAATGCGATTGGTAACATATTTATTTCTTTAGTTTCAATTGTATCGTATGCGTGTTATCAAATTTTCTTGGGAGAATGTTTAAAGATGTGTCAACAGAAATTGGAAAATATACCACATTACCTTTTATAGCGTATTGTCGATAACGTTTATTTAATTCGCCAATTTTCTTAAACGGTATTCAGGGAGAAATTAATCGAACCTCTACTTCAATCATGTCTTGTAATACAGATGGAATAACAGGAAAATAAAAACCGTTCACCTTCGAAAGTGTTGGTACTTTATAATTTATTATATTTCGAAAACTTTATTAACTTATGCATAAATTCAATTTCACAGAAAACTTAAAAAATAAGTCTAAAAATACTTTAATTATGCCATTATTAATAAGTGTGCTATAATAAATTGAATTAATTGATGTTTCGAAAAACAATCCAAATCATGAATAACAAATACAAGTTGGACCATTCTTTATGGTAATTTCATACTTATTGCATAGTTCTTGAAAGGTGACATTTTTTTTCGCAATACGATAATTTTCTCTTTCTAATTGACGACGTTTAAGATCAAATCTGGCGAGTTTGTGCTCTTCCTTGTTGCGTTTCTGTTCAATCATACGTTGTCCTTCGTTAATTCTCGCCAGATTGTGCGCTTGAGTATTCCTATTTTGTTCTTTTTGGATCCAGAGATCACATTTTCTTTGTTCGTTATTCCCTCTTTGTTTTATTTCATATTCTTGACGTTTAATTTCTAAGTAATATAGTAATAGTCTACGTCTTTCATTCTCCTTCAGTTCTCTAGCTTCATACTTATTTAATTTAGTTTTATCAAAGATATGATTAATTATTTATTAAGACAAATTGAATTTAAAATAGTATTAATAGTATTAAAAATTAACAACAAAACAGAAATTTTTAAATTTAATCCAATAATTCAGTATTAGATTGGCATCGAGATTTCAAATCCTTTATTGTTTATTTACATCCAACTATTTGGAAATTCTTTACTAAAATTAAAGAAGTGCAAAACGCTAATGAGCGGAGAATGGCATAGTATTTTGTGGGGCAAGTCCTCTTGTATCCAGAAAAAATATAGCGATGCAGAAAAAAGAATAGTCTATTGTTTAAGACTACAACAATAGAAGAATTGAAGACAAATGAAGAGGAATAGCTTACAATTTTGATTTAACTCCTTAAATTATATTGTATAGCGAAATGAAATTTATAAATTAAATTATATTCTTTTCTGTCTTTTGCAATATTATATTTTTATTCAAGTTTTTTATTCTATTCCAAAGCTAATCTCAAAAATAAATTTTTAATTCAATTCCATTACTTTATTTATTATGAAGTTTATTTAAATAAAACGAAACTTTATTTCACATCATACTCTAATTTGGATTTTGGCGGTATAGTCGTGGGCTGTAAAGTAGTGGCTGTAAATTCTTAGGCTGTATAGTAATTGGCGGTAAGGTCGTTCTACAAAAGGGCACACCGCCACCCACGGAACGTTACCGTTAGACAAACTCTGTAACTAGGGTAAAAATTTATTATCCGTTAAAAAAACAACGAAATTATCACCACCGAATCAGTTACAGCACAAAAATATTACAATATGCAACTAACATGGAATCAGGTTGTGGGAAAATCTTATAAGTAATTTTTGCTCTTAAATTACGAGATATATGTGCGAACAGAGTTAAGGCAACGTAAGCAACAGATGTACGAGTCATCTGCTCTTTATCTATGTGTTATTTGAAATCTAATGCAAAAATTCAATAAGTATATGAAAGAATATGACGCGGTAGACATGTAGATAACTATAATTTTATTCTGTAATCAAACGCATTTTTGTAATTTCGCTTCGAATGCAGCCTTGAATTTTATTAAATTTTCATTTGCAAAATATCGGTAGCTTCTTTATATCAGCGATGATTGTTAATAAAAGATCGTTTGCTTTTTGTTTTCTGAAATTTAATTTATGTCTTATCGTATCTAATGGTTAGGGTGTTTGTAATTGTGGTAAGAATATGCTCCAAATCATAAATGTCTTCGTATATTTTATTTCCGGCCTGGTTTTCCCAAAATTGTTGGTACAATGCGACACCAAACAAAACAATGAATAATGTTAACTTTTTTGAGTTTACAAAGATTTATAAAATTTCTTTGCAAAAATAATGACATGAGTATTTCTTCTTTTTCAGAAAAGTGTCTGTACTTCGTTTTTATTCAGAAATATAACTAGAAAGGCAGTGATGCCAAATAGTAATAATTATAGATAAGATAACTAGATACTTATAATTTGTTGCTAACGATAATAATTCAAAATATATCAAAACAAGACGAAATGAAAGTAAAAAAATGCAATTGATTTGAACAGATAATTATGGAAATAGCCGAATGCTATATAATGTTAAATTTTTTTCTTGCTAGTCAATTTTTTGATTGACTATACTACCTGGGATTATTATTTTAATATACTTTTATTATACTGTTCATAATATAATTCTTCAATATATGTTCATGCCTTGCATAAAATATAGTGCTATCTTTTTCGATCCATATAAATTTTTATAAGAAATTTTTGAAATAAATCAATTTTCTTTAAATATAAATATTTACAGTTTTTGAAATGTTTAACATTTCGTTTAAATTTAAAAGTATTAAGTTTTTAAATTTTATACAATTTATTCCATAATCATAATAATTTTTAATAATTTATAAATGAAATATAATTGTAGTATATTAGGCTTTTATTAACTAAATCTAATAAATGACTTAAATAAAAATGAAGAATTCAATATCCAAGAATTTTGTTTTATATATAGTCGAATATCACAAAATTTTAGAAAGCAATTTGAATCTTTAATAAGGAATAAAATATTTTCTGAATATTAATAAAGATATTCGAAATATTGATTTGTAATGTTTTATTAACTATGATATTTACAAAACATGTTTGCAATAGTTTAATATAACGTAAGCTTTCTGTTTCTTCCTTGTTTTACTTTTAAAATTTTTTTATCATTGTTCAATAAATTTTAAAAAATGTAATTTATAGCTACATGTAAATACAAAGTTTTTCATATTTTTTATTCTTGATTATTGTATTTATCGTATTTTAATTTTACTGTTAAATGTCAAAAGTTTTATAACAAATTAAAACAAAACAAAATAACTTATTATATAAAATTTCAATTCAAATGAGGGAACATTTCAATGCATGCGTAATTGACATGATTTTAAAAAATCATTTCGTGAAAATTCATGGTTTTAAGTCTAAACTGTCAATTCATACTTTTTATCAATTGAGGTTAGGCAATATGAAAATATTAAAATCTAGTTTTACATAATAATTAGTAATCTTAAGTTAAAAATTTAGGTTTAAATTAGAGAAGCTTCACTTTGTGATACCGACTTATCAAACAACTATAGCTAAATGGCTAAAGAATTGTTAGGATATATGCGTATTTTGGAAAAATCAAAATGAAAATTCAGGGATAATAGGATGTGAAGGTCTATTCAAATTGATGAGTATAAGTTTGGTCATCGAAAATATAATAATGGGAGACTTATTTAAGGTTTGATTAATCTTGTAAATATTATCAATCCTAAGGTTTAACTTATATTTGAAAATTGCCCGAATATTACGAGATATGCGCTTAATTTAGTTCCATTGATTCAAAATCATGTGATTCTAAACTCAATTTCTCAATTTGTATCAGTGATAATTTGAAAGCTTAATCAAATTTGGACAAATTAGGTTTAAGATATTATATTTTTAACTTACATTCTATATTCGTCAGGTCAAAGTTTGCTTTGGTTTTCTTATGTTTTGTTTAGTTTTTTTATGGTTTGTTTTTGTTAGGTTTGGGTAATATTTGTATGTTTTGTTATTTTTGATTTTGTTAGGTTAGGTTTTGTTTGGTTTGGTTTGGTTTGGTTTGGTTTGGTTTGGTTTGGTTTGGTTTGGTTTAGGTTTGGGTTTGGGTTTGTTTGGTTTTGTTTAGTTTGTAAAATATTGAGTCAACTTGGAATCAATTGAAAAAAAGATTATAACTCTAAAGGTAAAATGAAAATAACGTTAAATAAAGATTTTTCAGTTTCAAAGTGGCGTATGTTTGTCAGATCATAAAATCTTGATATAATAGTGACTTTTTGGCATCTGCCATTTTTTGGCTGTTATATCGTATGGAACCTATTTTTCGTGGTATCTGCCACAAGAAAACCGTATAATAGCTAATTTGTGGCATCGGCCGCTTGGTGGGTGTATTATCGCGTAGAACCCATATTTTGTGGCACCTGCCACTCAATAACCGTACAATAGATATTATTTGGCATCTGCCGCTCAGTGGCTGTAATATCGTATAGAACTCATAATTGATAACCCAGAACTCGATAATAATAAATATAGGCGGCTAAAAAACACTTCCTTTTTAAATTTATACTATTTTAAAAAACTCATATCAAGCAAATATTATTTATTTTAAGTATTTTAATTATATTAATCATTGTTGTGAATATTACTTCAAGAGATGTTTCAAAAATCAAACCTCATAACTCATTCAGACTTCAACCAGTAATGGTAACACAATTTTTTCTTAGAATTCTAAATTTAATACATTTATTAATTACAATGCAAGACGAACAAAAATTAAGAAGACAGCGAAACAATGATAGGACAAGAAAACACAGATTGAAAGTAAATCATTGTAGAGAAGAACAAAACAGAAATATGTATGCGCACAAAAGAGTTCTTCAAGATAATGAATGAAGGCGCGAGGAACAGCAAAAAAATACGAAGTAATATTTACAACAATATATTATCAAACTATTAAAATTTAGATAAAAACAACATTTAATATAATCAATAACTGCTTTATAACAAAAATTAAATATATTTGTGCAGAAATATAATAAATACAGGGTCAACAAAAAATTGAATCGAACACTTTTGATGTAGTTTTTTTAATACTATATCAAGATAAATATTTATAAAATGTATGTCAATAGGAAGCTAATTATCTTCACGTTGACAAAAAATGGTTTTATAATTTTTAAAATTTGTCAAAAAATTTTTTTAAAAAATTTTCATTCTGTACCATAAAATAATGTTTTTAACATGTATTATTGATTTTTTAGACAAAGGATTAAGTAATTTAAGTGGTGTAATTAAATAAATTTTAAAATTATTTTATATTTATTATTGGTTAATAAGACTAATTTTGTAAAAATAATATTAAAAAAAGTAAAATTTATAATAAAACAAGGTCGAAACGGGCTTAAAATATCTGACTTTGCTGTTTTATAAAATTAGTATTTATTTTTATTAAATAATACAAAATATTATTTTAATCAATCGTAAGCAAATAAACAAACTCCTCCATTCATTGTACTACGATAAAAACGGGATATTCCACTATGAAAAACGGAATATGCCACTCCGAAAAACAGAATATGCAAATACGAAAAACGTATTATGCAACTTAATATACAGTTAAACACAGGCATATGAGTAGTATAGAATACCCCTCTTTTGGCCGGAATATTCATAGGAATACATTAGATTCCTATTCAAACTAATGT
>JAQGAW010005023.1:0-10159 GCA_034698025.1 Phthiracarus crinitus | reverse complement strand
CCATTTTTACCTTATTTTAATCATTATTTAATAGATTTTAAAGCCATTTTTGATTATTTTACCCGAATTTTAGTCCTAAAAAAAGACTCCTATCTTCAAAAAATAGACTCCTATCCCTTATTAAACATAGAGATAAAATCCCTTAATAAATATAGAGATTGAGCGGTCCACAGACATACAGACATACAGACAGACATCTCAAATCCAATAGCTGACTTTTACAAAGTGAGCTAAAAAATTTTCAATCACTAATTGATGTTATATGTCTCGTATTGAATATGATATTTGCAGTCATATTTGAAATTAGCGCTCACAAAAAAAATACATGTTCTGACTAAGCTGCACAACACTGTGCCGCCCAAAGCAGCTGCTTTATTCAGACCTGATCAGTGCATTGACTATCGGTAACTTTTTTGCTACTGATCAGTTGAGAGTCATACATTTTTTCACATTGAGCTAAACGCTATATTATGTGTTTACATTGCAATACAATCAGTGTTATAGTTTATAACTTTAAAGCGTTTGTTAAATTTACTTAAATTAGTGTTATATAATTGCGAAATTGATTCCGAGACTTATCGATAAACAGTATCTTACATGAAAAAAATTTTTATACGATCAAATAAATAAAGCATGTTTGATAAGTTATTTATTGGAATAATTATACGTATTTATTAGAAACATTATGTTATATATAATTTTTAAAACAGAACCTAACAATCCGGGAGTAGAGAATTAGAAAGTGATAACGACAACAGAAGCCGGTATGAAATGGTTTATTTTTTTGTTTTAAAAATTATTTAACTTAATCAAAGCAAAGATATAAATACATTAAATAAATAATGTACTGAATAAATGTCATCCTTTAATCTAATAAAAAGAAAGGTTGAAGTGTACCGTATATGTGGCATAAGGTTCTAAATCAATGAGAAATAGAAACTATTTGTGGCGAAGTATGTACTGGAGTGAGCTTTTAAGATATTGACAAAAGGGAATTCAACGATCGGTTAAGACAACCGCCGTATTATGTGATAAATGGTGCATAACATGGAAATAAGAATATCCAGCATAATCGATAAGAGTTTACGCACTAAAATGAATTCAATGAAACTGAAACAGAAAATGAGTAATGGATTTATTGATATTTTACCTCGATTTATCTTCAATACATACAGAAGTACTGTATTAATGGGCGCATATAGTGTATGTGTGATCCTGTAATATCACCTTTTTATTATGTGAAAGAATTAAGACATTCTTTATCACAAAGCTTTTTCTAATTTGATGGCTATTTTTAGCTGTTATGGACAATTCGGTAAAAATGCGCACATATCTTATAGTAAGCATTGATAATAGCAGTATCGATATAGCATTTATTAATGGGTTTTTGATCTCTTAATCAATATTTTTGCGGATTTTGTTTTACTCGTTAGTACTTCGGCGAACATAAAGGATTACTAGAGAGAGACTTATTTTAGATTTAGTTTAGAGCTTTGGGTTATTTGTTCATTTATTTTTGCATTGTGTCGGTATTACGAATCTAATCACAATACTTGTAAGAATTGTATAGTTGTATAGGTTTTTTGATTATCTATACGGTATAAATTACATGCCGAAACAAGTGATTGTGTTCACAATATTTTTGTGTTCCGCTGATTTTATATTCTTTATTAGTTATAAATTTAGTTTAATTTAAACATTAACTTTCCGCTTGAGTTTATTCTTGAAATGATAATCATTTAATGATATAATTTAGTACTAACGATTTTAAGTTGTTAAACGTTAATTGAAAATTTATTAAAAATTTTTCTTATTTATTAAACTAAGTTATATTTATTTCATACTATAAGTAATAAAATAAACTTTTAATCGTAAATATTTGAAACATAATGCTTATTATCTTAAAGCATTATCTTATTTATGAGCTTATTATGTTTCCGTTCATTATATGTAAAACATAAATTCACAACCAAAACAGATATATTATGTTATTAAAATATATGCTTTATATGTGAATTGAATTACACTTTCTTTTGTTCTTAAAATTTCTAAAAAACAAGTTTTTTTAGATAAAGTAGAAAAACTCACAAAAATAAAAATATTTTGTTAATAGCTTTAACAGACTAAAACATATTTAATTTAGATTAAGCTTTTTGGTGCGAGTAGTTCTCCATTATTTGGAAACCTTAGGCAATTCTTTGTAAGCACACTATGAAAGTATGTCTAACGTCTACTGACGCTATTTTAGCTGTTTATTATGTTACTTTCAAACCATTATCGTCTCAGCCGTATATAATGATTGTACAAATTGATCGTTACTGTTGTAACAGAAGGAAAAGTTTTATTTTTTAGTTATCACATATTTTTTAAAGATTTTATTCCCTTAAAGAAATATTTTTTAAGCTATGTTTTGGGAGTTACACAATAAATTGCGTTTAAATTCCTTAAATAGCGACATATGCAGCGTTTGTCATTGAAAACATTGGTATGCAATACTAAGAAAAAAGAGTCATTTCAAATCTTCTATTAAAAGACATATATGGCGTGATATATTTCCGAAAAATTATTGCCAATAATGTGCTCATAAAAAACTTTTAAGCTTTTTTATGCTTTTAGTATTGTGTAGAAGATTTATTTTAGAAACATGTATACACATAGGAATATGTTCTACGCTTAAATTCAAGAATTTGACATATTCGTTACAAAACTTACAGCATTTTATTGCTATTATCATGTAATGTTCATTGCTTTTTTCGAACATATAGTACAAATAAAATTGGTATCACATACTTGTGGTTAAAATATTCATATTTTAGTTATCGTTACCTTAAAGAGGTCGAAAAATTATGAAAATGCGAGTCCTGTCTTGTCCTGATTATTAAAATACATCCTGTTTAAGATAATTATTAATCCCGTCTCGTCTTAATTTTGTATTTATAAATTGTATTGTCATTATTTTAGTGAACAAATAAATTTTCTCGACTTTTTGTAGAAATTAACTGAAAGCTTTCAATAATTAACTTTCATGTATATAAGTTGCTTAAAAGTTGAAAATTGATAGAAATATAAGAGGTATATTAAAGATATTTGACACATTGATTAATAATAAATTTTCGGTATATTGTAAAACAAAATCTAAGATTCTGTCCCGTCCCGATATTTTTATATAATGATCCCATTCCAACAATTCCCGTAAAAGTTTGGTCATAAATGGTACTCTACTGTTCCGATCCGAAAATTTTTCCAGGTCTATAACGGTGCCGTTACCGAAACGTTAAGAATCGCAACCGTTCCAAATTGATGTTAAAGTCATATTTAATATTTTTAAAATTTTAAATAAATTAACGAAGGAATATACACTCCGTTCAATTTTATTTGGTATTTAATTAAAACTTTTTAAAATTTTAACCCACTTTCAAACTTATTTTTATAATTTGAAGTAATTAGACAAAAAGAATAATTCACTATAAAAATTCTCACCGAATATTGAAAATTCTATAAGTTATAAACATAAATGTGCTCAACGAACAAATTTAAAATTCTGAACACTCATCTACTGTATTATGCACTGTTTAAGTAAAAATAAAATCCTTAAAATTGAATGCAGTAAATATCGGGAGATGTAATTTCGAATGCGAAGTTCATAATCAGATAATACACGTAAAGCTCAAATTACAGTAATAGAAGCAATATATTACTACGTAATTAGCAGTAAGGTAACGGAAGTTATTTTTAAACTGTCATATTTGCATGAATAAAATCGATATTAAATATGTTTCAGTTTTCCAAGAATGATTTATTATAGTAATATTTGCTGAATTTTATATTTAGAAAAGTATTTAATATATTTTTAGCACAAAAAGTGAAATCAGCAATGTCTATTCGTAATAAGCACTCATTTTGATTGAAATATGTAACTTTTTTAATGAAAAATATCTAAACCGATAATCAAAATTTTGTAGCTTTAAATAAAAAATTTTTTTAAATGCTAAAAATAATTTTACTTTTATCTTAATTAGACAATATATAATATAAAAAATACTTTTTCGTTTCTCCGTGTGTCCGCGCATAGTTAGTACGTATTACAATAAAAAACGTCTAACAATAATTTTATTAATGACGGGCTATGCTTATAGTTATAACTGGATGGTATGCACTAGTACTGTATAAAAAAGCATATAAATAGACTTTAATTTATTCAAACTCTTATGAGAATTGACTTAACCCTATACCATAATGAACATACTGGTGGTATTTCTTTCAATAATATTGAAAAGCTAAACAAAGCGACCATTGATGAAACTAATATCATTCAACGTTTATCGTGTTTACAAAAAACCCTCACATTAACTTAAAGTATAGTTTTAAGAAAAAGTAAAACTTTTTTTATTCTTTATTATTATTCATCAAATGTCTGTACCAGTAGTTAAGCTAAATGATGGCAATTTAATGCCAATTCTAGGTCTTGGAACATTCAAATTAACCAAACAATCAATTATTGATGCAATAAACTTCGGATATCGTCAGTTTGATTCCGCATATTTATATAAAACAGAGAAATTCGTCGGCGAAGCTGTAAATGAAGCAATAAGTGAAGGTCGGATAAAACGGGAAGAAGTATTTTTTGTGTCTAAGGTTTGGCCAACTTATTATAGTAAAGGTAGAGTTATTAAAAGTGCTAAACAATCAATAGAAGAATCTGGTCTGCATTATTTGGATTTATTGTTACTTCATTATCCTTTTGTGTTACGAGATGATGACACTGAAAGTATGCCTAAACTACTCAATGGTAAAATTGCGTTTAGTGATTATGATATCATAGATGTCTATAAGGAGTTGGAAGAAGTAAAACGTATGGGTTTAGTGAAGTCTATAGGAGTTTCGAATTTCAATTCCGAACAAATAGCCAGAGTTTTAAAAGTTGCAGAGTTTATTCCTGTCATTAATCAAGTGGAATGTCATCCGTATTTCAATCAAGAAAAGTTAATAAAATTTTGTAACGATAGAGATATTACGATAACAGCTTACTCACCATTGGGTGCAAGAGATTATGCTAAAAACAAACCATCATTATTTGATGATCAAACCCTTCAACAAATTGCAAATAAACACTCAAAATCTATTGCACAGGTATTGATCAGATGGCAAATACAACGCGGAGTTATTGTTATACCGCGTGGCGATACTAAACAGTTTATTAAAGAAAATATAGATGTATTTGATTTTACATTAACTGATGAAGACATTGCTGCTATTAATTCTCTTAATCGAAACGCACGCTTTATTGATTTAAAAGATACAGGTCTTGATGCACATAAAGAATATCCTTTTAAAATAGAATTCTAAAAAATAAACTTTAATTAAACACATAAATCAAAATTTATAAATGTATGTCAATATTATAATAGTTAGTGATTGTGACCATTCCTTTTCCGTGTGAGTTAAAAAATCAACTTAGGCGTTCACTTAATAACGTCTAAAAAAAGAGTTACAAAATGGTTATGGATTGGGAAATATTTGAACGCGATTTCATGAAATAAAAGTTTTAAAATAAACCAAAAATTATTTATTTCCTTATTTCTTATATTTTACCAAAAAAATTGTAAAACATAAATACTCGTAATAGTTTATGAAACTATTTATAAGAAATTTTTTAATTATTTTGGGTTAACAAATATTAATCAAATATAAAAAAATATTGTTTACCACATTATTTGTTTATGACAATCAAACAAATGCCATTCATTGAATTAATTTGAGTAACAGAAAAATCCCCATAATTTTCATTCTATTCCCGGATTCAACAATTGTGGAAAAAGTAATTATTTTACCTTAAATTATGAAATAAAAATCATCATTAATATAAATGACAAAAATTTTGTTATTTTGAGTGTACATATAATTTAATTAACAGTCAGTTATTAAAATTATTATCTGAATAAATTTCTTGATATCAATGATATATAAAAAACTGAAGGTTTTCTAACTAAAACTAGAACAAACATTCTATACAACGCGCATACAAATATACTCTCCGTTATTCCAGTGATCATTAAAGTCAAAATCAATATATTATTTAACCACATATTATAACGTATAACAGCAACGTCTCATATAAATCAAATATTAAAACTATTAATTATCATATTATATTCAAATTCTTCAGTAATTTTTTCCTCAAAAAGCGAGCTTACTTTCATTAATGCACTTAAACAGCACTAGAGTCAGGGTGTCCCACTGTCTGTTGGTCTGGGGGTCTCATTTCGACTTTTTTCAAATTTCAGAGGGGGTGTCTAAACTCATTGGATTTTTTTGGCCGACAGACCAAAATTTTTTTTTTAAAAAATATTTTTTTCGAATTTTTTTCCTTATGAAAGCCTAAACCACTCCCACTTGAAAAACTCAACGAATTTAAAAACGTTTTGATGGACAATTTTTTCTCTTATGACAAAAAACTTTTCAAAATTTTCACTTTTTTTCATCCTTGAATTTTCAAAATTTTATTGGGGGTGTCCAACTTTTTAGATTTTCATGGGGTGTATACCCACCCCAGACCCCTCTCTTGGACACCTTGACTAGAGTAGCGTACAATGAATTGAAATGATAAAAAATTATCAACAATCGGAATGTAACGTAATGCGTAGTTTCGCTTATTTATGTTTACCTTCATTAAAAGCAAATAAATTTTTATAAGATATGGCCGCAAAAACTGTTAAACTTAATGATGGAAATGTGATGCCAATTGTTGGTCTCGGAACTGGACAATTGACAAAAGAGTCAATAAGCGATGCCATTAACTTTGGTTATCGTCACTTTGATTCCGCGCACTTTTATAAGACAGAAAAAATTGTTGGCGAAGCAGTTAATGATGCGATAAATGAGGGAAAAATTAAACGCGAAGATATATTTTTCGTCAGTAAAGTTTGGCTCACTTTTTTCGGCAAAGGAAGAGTTATTAAAAGTGCTAAACAATCGATTGAAGAGTCGGGACTGCAGTATTTAGATTTATTATTACTTCATTGGCCAATAGGGTTGATTGATGACGACGTAGAGATGTTACCTAAACTACCAAATGGTGAATTGGCTTTTTATGATCACGACATTATCGAGGTTTACAAGGAGTTGGAAGAAGTAAAACGTATGGGTTTAGCAAAGTCTATAGGAGTATCAAACTTTAATTCCCAACAAATCGAAAGAGTTTTAAAAGTTGCAGAATTTATTCCTGTCACTAATCAAGTGGAATGTCATCCGTTTTTGAATCAAGAAAAGCTGATAAAATTCTGCAAACAGTACAACATTATTATTACCGCTTATACACCATTGGGTGGCCTGTATTGGAATGCAGACAAACCATCTTTATTTGAAGATCAAACGCTACAAAATATTTCTAAAAAGTACTCAAAATCTATTGCACAGGTATTGATCAGATGGCAAACACAGCGTGGAGTTATTGTGATTCCTCGAAGCGCTACCAAATAACGTATTAAAGAAAATATCGATATATTTGATTTCACGATTTCAGACGAAGATATGGCATCTATTAATTCATTGAATCGTAACTTCCGTTACGTTGATTTAAAAGTATTCGGATTCGATACGCACAAAGAATATCCTTTTAATATAGATTTTTAAATAAAACTCTTGTTTTTGTAATCTAAATAAAAGGATAAATAAGTATTGCGTATTCATAGATAGCCTTCATTTAGAAGGTTAATGCATAATTATGAGCAAAAATACTAGATTTATATTCCTCTACTCTGAGGGATAAAACAAGAACTTTTTAATTGGTTAATTTATTTCAATAGAAAAAATTTTTGCTAATCAATAGACGATTAGTAATAATCATTCTAGTAATAATGTGTTTCTTTCAAAATATTACATTAAAAAGTTTCCTTAAAAATTTTTTAGGATAATGAAATTTACAGACACCTTAGATACTGACAGAAGCTCGGAAGGACTGACATAGTCAAATCCATAACATTGATTTCTCTGAAAAACTCAGATAAAAATGCGAGAAGCTTTTGTTTCTGTTTACGTGAAAAAAAAATTTATAAAATACTATATTAATTTTTATTCATTAAGTCATAATTTGGAGATGAAAATAAAGTTAAATGTCACGATATGATGAAATATAACTTAATTATTTCAGAGGCATTGGTATACTATGCTTCATAGATAAAAAGTGACTTATACTTGTTTATTACTTTTACATGTACTTTTCAAGAATAAAAATATTGTGCGTTTACAGTGATAGTTATATTAGTCAAGGGTATTATATTTCTATTATGGATGTGTGAATAAACCAAATATTTATAAATATTTCTATCACTTGCTGAATGTAATAAATTCAAAAATAATTTAATAAACGGATTTTTGAAATTGGATGGAAATTCAATCAAATTAAAACCTTGTTGAACAAATTGTTGAACAATTATACTATTAAATTATAACAAATCCTTGAAAAAACAACGAACGCCCCTAATTCTCCCAATACTGAACACACTGATAACATTTCTTTCAATAACATTACTGCTATCATATCAACAAAGTGCCACAAAAAAATGATTAAGCATTTATTCAACGTTTATTGAGTGCAGAAAACTTTATCTTAATCTCAAGTAATAAACAGTTCAAGAAAATAAATTAAACGTTATATAAAGGTGTTTAAACGTTTTTTGGGTTCAATTTTGGGTTTAAAACATACAATGTCTGTACCAGTTGTTAAATTAAATGATGGAAATATGATTCCAATTCTAGGTCTTGGAACCTATAGTTTAAATAAGCAATCAATTAGTGATGCAATAAACTTTGGTTATCGTCACTTTGATTCCGCATATTTGTATAAAACAGAGAAAATAGTAGGCGATGCTGTAAATGAAGCAATAAGTGAAGGTCGGATAAAACGGGAAGAAATATTTTTTGTGTCTAAAGTTTGGCCAACATATTATGGCAAAGGGAGAGTTATTAAAAGCGCTAAACAATCGATAGAAGAGTCTGGTTTGCAATATTTGGATTTATTACTTCTTCATTGGCCTTTTGTTTTAAAAGATGATGATATCGATGGCTTTCCTAAACTACCCAATGGTGAGCCAGCATTAAGTGATTATGATTTAATAGAAGTCTATAAGGAATTGGAAGAAGTAAAGCGTTTGGGTTTAGCGAAGTCTATAGGAGTTTCGAATTTCAATTCCGAACAAATCGAAAGAGTTTTAAAAGTTGCAGAGTTTATTCCTGTCACTAATCAAGTGGAATGTCATCCGTATTTGAATCAAGAAAAACTGCTAAAATTTTGTAGCGATAGAAACATAACATTAACAGCGTATTCACCATTGGGATCTTCAAAGGACTTCACTAAAGGTAAACCATCCTTATTTGAAGATCAAACTCTTCAATCGATTGCCAAAAATTATTCGAAATCAGTGGCACAGGTATTGATAAGATGGCAAACACAGCGTGGAGTTATTGTTATCCCACGAAGCGCTACAAAACAGAGAATTAATGAAAATATAGATGTATTTGATTTCACATTATCTGATGATGACATCGCTGCTATCAATTCTCTTAACCGTAACTTGCGTTATATTAACATTAAAGATTTGGGTGTTGGCTCACATAAAGAGTATCCTTTCAATATTGAGTTCTAAAAACGTCTATTCTGTTCATTGTTTTTATTATAAAATTTCCATTAAATAACGTTTTTATAAATATATTTAACTGTTATTATTATTTTATTGAGCTTTATTATTAAAATTTGTTTGAAAAACTATGCTTTCACGTCCACACACTTAAGTTAATAATTACAGATTTACGTAATATATATATTTTTATATTTTTAAATTTAGGTACAGTATATTTATTAATATATCTCTAGAAAATTAATTGTTACATAGTTTCAAAATATATATTCAAAAATTAATTTTAACGTCTATTATTTATTTATCTTTTTTTATTGTTCAATATCTCAACATTTTTTCCATGTATCCAAAACTTGATCTGAGTTAATAAAAATGATAAACTGGTTATTAGTAGTGATGAGCATCCGATAAAAGTTAAGAAAAATCTTAACTTTTAACCTTAACTCTGAAATTTTTTTTAACTTTAACCTTAACCGGTTAAGAAACTTGTTAACTTTAACTCCAACTTCGTTAACTCGTGAGTT
>JAQGAW010005022.1:0-10160 GCA_034698025.1 Phthiracarus crinitus | reverse complement strand
AGAGCCATATCTAATGTAAACGAAACATTACCATATGGTTATTGACTGTAAAACAAAAGTTTCTAAATAAAAAATTCAGAAAAAAACGTTTAATTTATTTATATATTTATTATACATTATTTCTTGTTTTATCCGATATATGGCGCTGTAGCGCTGTTATGGTAAGTTTGGAAACATAATTTGAACCTATAGTATACGTAATTTTGATCGGTGAATCAAAATTCAGCGTTTAAAAAATTTCGATTTTTTCACTTTAACCACGCCCACTGGGCCTCCGGCCATTCGGAACCGCCATCCCTTGCACCGATTGGTCGTATAAGAGTGGCGTAATAGGAATCCAAACAAAAATCTTGCATTTTCATTGGTTCAATTTTTTCCTATACTTTAACATAGGCGGAACCGGAATCCAAACAAACCGCATTCATACTACTGAGGCATTTGCTATACAATAGATACAGTACAACACTGCATACAGTGACATATTAACATAATGTTATATTATAGGCTGGACAGACCCAATATAGGTTGGATACGCCCACTATAGGTTAGCCACGCCCATAAGCATAAGCTCCGCCCCTCTAGCTCCGCCCCTCGTCGCTGATTGGCTCCCGTATAAAGCCAGGATCTCTACTGTCTTATACTTTCTTTCTTTACTTGTAACAAACTATAAACTGTCATTAAACTTCAATCATAGTCTAACTATTGACAAAATAATAGCTTAATTAAAAATTGTGCTTAAGCTTTGAAATTTAATTATATGCTTCAACAAAAATTATTCTTAATTAGATTTTGTGGAAACTTTAATTAAAATTTGGCTTAAATTAAAATGAAGCAAAATAAAAAATTATTTTTACAAAAAATAGCAAAATCCTTGGATACCAATAATAATTTGCAGGTGCTTTTTTAGAATTAATTTTCTTCTTCGCATTTTATTTCTAAACCTAAATTAAATTTAATATTTGAATAAAACATTTGTTAGCTATTATGCCTTACAAAGTCGTAAAATAAAAGATCATTTCACGACTTATATTATCTCGTGTATTTGACAATAATTTGTGATTTGTTAGATATTCCGTGACATATAAAAAAATTTATTGAAGAAAGATTTTTTATTTTTTACATGCATATCGTTCCCTGGGTCTGAAACTAATTACAAAGAATTTATGTAATAAAAATACAGAAATGCATTTTCTTTATTCTGGCGAACAGATAAAACTGCTAACGAAAAGAGTTCTTGTGCTAAATTGCAAGAACTAATTGTATTAATACGTACTACAAATATATATGTCAAAACTTTTTATGCACTCTATTAGCTCTATAAATATATATCTAATAAATAACAAAAATAAGTATTATTGATTGTGAGCAACAAATACGTATTATTAATACTCAATTGCAAATAAAAATAGAAATAGTTGTATAAGTAAATAGGATTATAGTTGTAACTCTAGTTTTACGAATTGGGAAACCTTTAGAAATCAGAACAAATCAAACTACTTTTGGAAAATCTTAGCAATGATTTCTAATGTTTTCGTGTACAAAGATAATAAAATATTAAATGGATTAAACAGTCAAATTATTTATTTTGCAACGAATAAATGAATTGTCGAAATTAATTTTTGTTATTATCTCAGCCAAATATAAGAATTAAATAAATGAAACTGAATAAGAAAAAAGACAACATTACAGAGAAAATGCGAGAAATTACACAGACGCTGAAAATCATTATTGTATGGGCTTTTTATTTGTCAATTATATGCACGTGTAATATGAGAAACCGGAGCACAATCATTAATACTGATGTTTACGGAAACAAAAGTTAACAGATGTATAAAATAATGACTGTTGGAAATGACATTTACTAAGAATAGATAAAGAAACTGTCCTGAGATATTGGTTTGTCAATGAGAAATTATACCTGTTGTAAATAAAGATTTTTATCGAATAAAAAATTAAATATGAGTGAACAAAGATTTTTCGATGTAACAATTAATTAATCATATTTATTTCTTGGCATATATTTTACAAAAATTATTTTATAAATAAATTGTCTACTTTTTATTATTATTTCTTTATATAAATTTTTTCATGATATATTTTTAATCAAACTTTTTTATCTATAGTTACTAATTGGACGATGATTTATAAAATTGTTGATTAAAAACTAGTTCATTATATTTCTTTCACTAGTATGCAAAATCAACGTAATAGAAAGTCCGCACTCTATGAATTTACCGTGAATTGTTTTCTATTATAATATGTTAATTGTAACTTATCTAATATAAAAACATAAATAATCTTAATACGTAAAGACTTAAATATCCATTAGATTTCAAAATTCTATTATTTCTATTTTCAATAAAATTATATTTTTTTAAAAGTGCGCATTTGTATTCACAACTTGGTTCTAAAAGCTTTTCTTAATAATATAACTTCATAAATAATATTTAGTAAATATGTGAATAAATGTATTTTAGTTGTAATTTATGAAATTTAAGGTTTATAGTAATTTTATTCATAATTTAAAATGAGTTACGTTTATTCTTACCACTTGCTAAATAGAATTATTAATGTTTTTTATGTTAATAATAATAACGCGGAACTTTATCAATTAAAATATTTTTGGTTGTTTTAAAATAATTAATTTGCATTTTATTAAACTTTTAACATTCCGGCCAAGGACCACTAAGTGGTATATTACTACTTACATTTTATTTATATACAAATATGTTTAGACGTTATGTTTTCATTAATACAAAATTTTCAGTTGAAATTTTTTGGAAAAAATTTTTATTTGATATTTATATAATGTTAATGAGCTACAATTTGATCCAAGCCACCTTTCAAAAATGATCATTAAAATAACTTTTACACTTTGAATCTAAAATAATATTTTAAATTAATTTTTTATAATTTTTAAAATTATTCTTAAAATATAAATAAAATTATCCAATTTGCAAAGAATTTCAAACAGTTTTCGTGAAAATTTTTTAAACTAAGTCATGTTGTGCCTCCTATAACGCCTTAATATTGAGCTTTCAAATACTTCTTCAGTCAAAACTCAAATCCTTATGCAAATATCATAGGCTTATAAACTTACACTTAATTTAATAGTAATTAATTAAAAATAACAAATGGTACAGAATTCATGTAATTATGTCAAATATTTAATACAGAAAGAAATTGTTATACATTAGTATTATAAATATGTTAATTATAATAAAATAAATTTAGAACATACAAGAAATACAATTTTGATTAACGACTATTTTATTTAAATTTGGCAAAAATAAAGTGAAATTTAAATTTCAAGTGATTGCAAATAGAAATATATCAAAACCATATGGATTGAGTACTATATATTTCAATATATGGTATATTAAAGTTATTTATATTAAATAAATGGAATATAAAGCAAAATACTTGTCATTTCATATAATAAAAGATTAGTAAACAAAACACAGATTTTTAAAACTCGATTATTAACAATTGCTATACTGTTTGATATATTAACTATAAAATAAAATTGTATTAAATTCGTGAATATAATTTGAAATAATAAAGTTAATATTTATTTTATCAAAAGGAGATTTAAAAGGAATAACATTTCTTAACTTTATTCTAACTGTTTAAATGATTTATTAGTTCGCTGTTTTGCATAAAAATGGAGCATATAGTTTTGACACTATGTCTATCTATCGGTCTATGTGTCCACTTTGATTCTTAAAAGTTAGCTAACTATGACTGTAACTTTCATGTTTTTATATTAAGTAAGGAAAATTTATAGTCATTTTATACCAATTGAATCATAACGTATTATAGATAGAGTTTTAAATTTTAGAGATTGTTTGATATTATTAATCAAAACGTTTCTTTGATTAATTATTTTTTAAAAAGTCTTGTATCAAAATAACAAAATTCATTTTATTTTTCAAAAAAGTGTAATTTATAAATAAGTTCAATAAAATGCTTCATATGTAGCGTACTATTCTATAAAATTTCGACTTTATTTTTATTTTTTAAGTCTGAAATTTATATACAAATGTAATGCATGTCTGTATTTCAAAAACGGAAAAATTTTAAAAACCAATTGCTCGGAAAAATCAGCATACATTAACACATTTTAACACATTTATAGTTAACACATTTATCATTTCAGAAAAAAGTGTGATAACAGGGTTTTATTGAGCTAAATCAGAGAAACTCTTGTACGCGAAAAACCAAACAAAACTTATTTTCACGATTGACTAAATAACTTTCATTAACAAACTATGGCTTTCGTTCCATTTAATGACGCCAGACATTAAAGTAATGTAACTATTTTTCACTTATTCAAAGTATGTCAACACTTTAGCTGTAAAAGAGTATAATAACATTCTCATCGAAATTGTGAGCTTTTTTCTTTTTTTACATTATACAAAGTAGTACTTGATATACTCATTTTTGCGAATAATAGAAAGTGGTTTTTAATAAATCTTTACAAATCTAATAAAATTGCTGTCTGAGTATTTCAATGAGAGATCCGGAAAAAAATAACTAAATATTATATCCTCATTTATTACCGCTATTTGTCAGCTGAAAACCTAAACTGATAAACCATTGACAGAATTCATACGATTGCAGATACGATGAAATGTTTTCAAAGCTAAGTTTATTAATAGAGAATCAAAATAATAGCATTTATGGCATATAAAAATAGCACTATAAATAGCATTAATAAATGACCAAAATATCTCTTATAAATAGCATTTATAAATTTTAAAAATTATCTTAATTTTAACTTAAAATCAATTTTCCATTATTTTAGCAGTTTTCTAACTTTGTCTTAAGTAAAAAAATTTTAAAAATTAAAATAAAATATATTTTTTAGATTTAAATTTGTTGCTTTTTAAAATAATTTAAAAAAATTAAGGGAGGTGTAACACAAACTCGTTAGTTTTAATCGACAAATTTACTGTTTTAAGATAATTAGTTAAAAACAATCAAAAAAAATTTAAAATAAAAAAATAAGTTCATCTTTAAAATTCTGAACATAAATAACGTCAAAAATTCAATTTAACAGTGTTTTTAAAAATAATTTTTTGGGGATAATTTATAAAATTTAAAACGTTTATGGATATAATAATTGTAACTTTATTCATTGTAAAACATAAATTACCCTCAAAAAATTATTTTTAAAAAAACTCTGTTAAATTGAATTTTTGATGTTATTTATGTTCAGAATTTTAAATATGAACATATTTTTTTCATTTTAAATTTTTTTGATTGTTTTTAACTAATTATTTTGAATTTTGATCATTTATTTAAAATTCCGATCTATACCTCTAAGTGGTATACTACTACTAACTTTGTAATAAATTCAGCGTATATTTAGATTTTAGGTTTTTGGCAATTTTACATCTTTCCCTTCACTTTTTGAGAAAAAACTTTTTTCCATAATTATCTACATTTAAATAGTTATCTGATTAACTCTGGTTTATGTCCTCCACCTCTTCAAAAATGAGCCTTAAAATTAATTTTAAAGTTTATAAATTAAAAAATTTACCGAAAAATTTTTCAAAATTTTTTTAATTATTATCACAAAAATCTACATAAAATATCTAATTAATTATGAAAGAATCATTTCTTAATCTCATTTGGTTTACGATAAAAAAAATTGTTTTAACAAAATCACATTTTGCCCCCTAGAACGCCTCCTGATTGAGCTATCAAAATATTTCTTCAGCCAATATGCTTAGAAAATTGTGCTCTATTCTCTTCCTATGCTTACTGTTCCTATCTCTTTGACTGATGTTCGCATTAAAACATACTTAATTACAAACAAAACTTTATCTCCTGCTCTCTTTCTCTGCCATTCTTCAGAATTCAGGGATTGTCCCAATTTTCATTTTTGTCAAAATATAATAAAAATTGTTTATTTAAGCTTTCTTTGTAATTTAATTAATAAAATACTTAAAAATTTTGTTCCAAAGTATCCCAAAATTTTTCTAATTCCCCAATTTTCGAGAATTTATCCCAAAATGTCCCAAAAACAAATTTTGTTTTTAAAAACATTTAAAGACATTATTTATTTTTTCCAATTTTTCGGAAAGCTTGTAATTAAAATTTTATAAAAATTTGTACTAATATAGAATAAAATAAAATGTATTATTGTATTGTAATGGCTATGAAATATATACCACTAATAAACTCGAAGCTCGGGGTATTGAGTTTATTATTTTACTAAACTACCAAAAAATATGTGTTTAAAATAATACCAAAATTTTTACAATATTTTGATATTAACTATTTATATTCTATAAATATTATATTGTTTAGAACGCAAATTATATATGCAAAGTTATTAAATATACAATTTTCATAAGCTCTAAGCTCAAGTTCAAGCTCGTTTTGAAAATAATTAGCTCAAGCTCAGTATATTTGAACTTTTTGCGATCATTAGTTGTGGCATATCACGAGAAGAAAATAAACTGAATAAAATCCGTAATGAATAGAATTTCTGATAAAATATTTTAAAATTTTATCCTTAGATTTTATTTAAATTTAAATTTAATGGTTTTATAGAATGAACTATCAATGCCTCACATAATTACTCTGTATGAAACGTGACCACTATTTTATTACTGATATCTTAAACCATTAATTTGAAGTTACTTTCTAAACTTACTTACTTTTTAATTTCTAAACGCAATTCATTTCAGTGCAAAGATAAAATTTATGATAAACTATTAATTCCTTTAATAAACCAAACCCACTTATTTTCTTTAAAGCATATAAAAAATTTAATGAAAGTGAATCGACACACCCTTTATTAAATGCAATCTCATTACTACTACAGATAATTTCTATTTATTAACATTAAATAAGTGTCACAAACTTAACACGTGAATATACTAAATACTTTTGATTTGTAAATATTTCGCTTTAATCGCTTTAATATTATAAAGGGGTAAATTTTCTTTGAGAAAAAAGCAAAAAATTCTTTGAAAATTATTTGACTATTTCTTCAAATTTCTTTGAGATAATTAACAAAAATCTTTGATCTTTCTTTTAGAAATTAAAATTTAGTATTAGTATTTAACCATTCTTAGAGCATAATTTTTGTTTAAAATCATGGAGTCATTTAAATAAATTGTTCGTAGATAACTACAATTTTAATGCGAATGTTTTAAAATTTTTACTATATTTTCCGAGTTCCTCAGGCTTACTCGTTAGATCTAAACTTTTAACGCTTACGTAGTGCTTCGCTCTATTACAATTTGGTTAGAATATCCCGGTAAAATTAAACGCTTATTAAATGAATACGATATTTAACATGATATATTCTTAAACTGACACTCCCATACGTTAGTATTCAAATACTTCAAAAACATTCAAACATTCAGTAACAAAATATTCAAAAAATAAATCCATATTGATTAGAAATGTTTTAATTAAACTAATTACACAAACATTATAATGGTTGACCTCATGTTCTGTTAAAAATTAATAATATACTTCGTGGGAAGTTTTGTGCTTTTTGCTTCGTAAGTTACTGTAATAGATATCAAAATCGATATTTTACTCAACGGTTCAATTATAATTTAAAGGTTAATTATTGTAAAAATACAACAAAATATTATTTTAGGCTAAAAATCATATTAATTATAGCTCCTTGAAAGCAATAACGACCAGAGAAATTAGAACCTCTTGATTTATTTTTCTTTACCGCAAAATGTTATTACCGTATATGTATTCCTAACGAAAAAATATTTTACGAATTTTATATATGAAGCAATTTTTGGATTGCTATCTGACAATAAAAAATTATTAGCGGACTTTCTCAAATTCAGCTCATTGATTTGTTAATGTCTGTCTATTCAATCACTATGGTTTTAAAAAATGTATTTGGTAAATCAACCAATGTCTATGTAAATATATGTTTTCTATAATTATGCATTAATTCTAGAATTTAGTGTTATTGATGCGTAAAATAAAATCGCTTAGCTTTGTCTGTTATAAAAGAGCTAAATTAAAACTATAAGATATTGTTATACAGTATAAAATCGAGAGATAAGATTATGAAAGTTTATATAATCTTATTGAATACTTTAGTCAATGAACAGTTGGGTTTCAATTCTTTATGTAGAAATTCTTTAGCCATGAAGTGTTTTTTAATTTGTTTTGTGTTCCTAATTCAGTATGTATTAACTGATAGCAGGCTTATCTCCGTTCATATAGTAAGTTCAAAAGTTTTTAAATTATTTATAAAATCTTTTTTTATTATTAAAAATATTCTTAAAACCTAACCTATAATTTTTGTACAATACAATGTATAAGCATTTTTAAGCAATGTTTCAGCTAATGTTATTTATAACAAAAAATTCAGGAAACGGTTAGAAATTATACTTTTCTCAAGCTTATCACTTATCTCAAGCTTGAGTCAACCAATTTCAATATATTAAAGTTGGTGGCTGTTTAGTTTAACTGTGATGTAAACCACCAATTAATTATAGTTAATACGAAAGGAGACTGCGTTTTAATAGACGACATGCCATTAAATTTGAAAGCTTAATGCTTAATACTATTCTACTATATTATTTTTATAACTATAACTCTATAGAAACTTTTAGATTTTTGTATAATAGCCAGAGACCTCAAAATTTTGGAAATCCAAGTTTTTATTATTAAGCTAATTCAAATGAGGGCATAAATATGTAGACGAATTGAGATCTAAGAATTATTTTAATACCAATTTTATTTTCCACGTTTTGCAAAATTTAGTGTTACCGGTATGTCCAAAATTTTAAGATTTTATTTTTCTACAATGTTATTTTGTGACCCATTAAAATTTGGAAAAAATTTACAAAAATTATCTATTAAATTCGTTGCGTTTTACGAGTGGCTTAGTATAGGCTTTAGTATTGAAAAATTTCTAAAAACTTTTTAAAAAATTATAGATATGAAGGCAAAAATAATAGTGGTTTAATACAAATGTGCTTACACTCCCCTTCACAAAAATTAATAATTTTTGGATCTAGAGCTTCCGACATTGAGCAACTATTTATTAATGCAAAATATGTGAACAATAATTCCAAAATACAGAGGTTTTTTGTTCCAAAATCCAAGCAAAATACTGAGTTTATTTTCCCAAAATTTTGAGGTCTCTAATTATTATACAATGTTTTTGCAAAATATTAAGTAGTGATAATAAGCTCAAGCTCAATGCAAAGATCAATTAATCTTTCACAGCTTATAGTTCAAGCTCATAGCTAATATAATAGTGAGCTTAAGCTTTTTAAACTTAAACTTTTTCTTTTGCTGCTGAACTTTAAGAGCTTATATTTATCATTTTTCTTTTTGATGAAAATTAAACTAAAACTTGTTTAAGCTGAAAATTTTGAAAATTTTTAATTTATAAGCTCAAGCTCAAAGCTTTAAAGTAAGCTCGATCTCAATTAGTTATTATTTTGAGCATTAAATAATTGGCTCAAGCTCAATGTATCCCAGATTTTGAGCTAAGCTCAACTAGTTGAAGCTCAAGCTAAAAATAAATGAGCTTATTCTTATCATTAATATTGAGAATTTGTGTGCAAATTATTTAAATATTTTTTTGAAAAACACATATGGGTCGCAGAATAAATTTTTTGGATATTTTGGGTCGCGGAAGGAAAAAGTTTGAAAACCACTGGTATACTCCGTATTCCGATAACACTAAACACTATTGAGTTGAAACAACAAACTGTACAGTTATATTTTAAAACAATACGTCACGATCTTTGTTGTCAATAAATAATGTTGTAAACAATCATTCGATTAAATTTTGTTATTAATACTTAAAACTTCTGTTAATCACGACTATGTTTACGCATTTCCTTTCATGGCTTATTTTTATCACAATTATTATATTTAGACCGAAATTTATTAAAAATTTATTAACTTTTTACTCGATAAATAAAATGTGAAAATAAATATCAGATTATTTTTAAAAAATAAACAAAATCGATTGTTATTTTAAGTTTCAGAGCGATTAATGAAAAATAATAGTTTAATTTTAACTTAAAAAAGTATTTTGATGTTTCGCTAAAGTTTTCGGATAAACATTGCCGTAAACTAAGCGCGAATGAACGTGTATGTCATCATTGCTTTGCAATAAATGTGGGAATACTGTATGTTTTGTG
>JAQGAW010005021.1:0-10162 GCA_034698025.1 Phthiracarus crinitus | reverse complement strand
TTACATGTATTTCACTTGCGTGAACAATGGTAAGGTTAGTGGTCTAGTATTCTCGTGGTTCTTCTATTCTTCCTCAGTGGTCATCCTCAGTGGTCAACGTTAACGCTGCACACTTCGGTCGATACCTACAACGTACGACAACTACTACTACAGTCGAATACATTACAGTAATAGAGTATGATTGAATCGCTATAATTAGATAAATTTGTTATATGTTCTCAAGAGTAATTTAACAAAGTTTAGTTCACATCTTTAACGAATCACGTAAAACAAGTTTTTGCATATTAAGATACTTGTAATTTTTTTTTATTGTTTCCCATTATAAATAATCATAATAATATTTAAGAGAATAAAATTCGGACTTTTGCGCGCCAATAACATCTTTCAATTGGATCAAAGTTGACCCCAATCATCTGTAATTGTCGAGCATAGACACTATGTTCACAATATGGGGTCTAGAAACCGGCAAGAGATCTATCGGCTAATATGGTTTCATGAAAATTCAATTGATTGCTCAAGACAAAGAAGTTTATGACATACCGTTTCACTTGCAAAAAAATTAATTTTAAAAGTGTTAAAACGATGGATAAATAAAAATATTATCCATTGGTTAATACCAATAATCGCTCATTTACTATATTTTTTATCTCTTAAAATTTTTTCTTATTTTAATTTTAAAAAAAAATATTTTATTAAAACTTTTTTAAAAAATATATCTCCAAACTAATTGTGTATTTTTCAGCTACGTGATCAATGATAATTTGGAGCTGTTAGAGTCTGTAAGGAGAATCTATGTTTACTCTTATATACGTGGCACTAATGGTAATCGTCACTATATTTAATATTTTTTGGCATTTATAACGATTGATACGGCAGCGAAAGTTCGCTGATATTCGTTCTTATCATATCCCATTTCACGATATTAGCTTTTGTATTCGCTAAATATCTCAATAAACTAATATCAAACAATGTCGACCGAGGACGTTAGCCTACAAAATCAAGCTTATCTTATTGTAATTATGCGTTATTTTGGATAATCAGTATCAGAATTGTTTATGTTCTTTTTACCATGTTTGCAATGATAACATTTTTATTATAATATTATATTTTATTAAAACTTATAGAAATATAAAAAAATATTGAATTAATTAGTAAATGTGTTTATATCTAAATCTTATTTTCTATAATTGTAGTATCAGTTTTTGATTCATTAGTAATTGAGTTGTTTTCAGTGGAAAATGCTAATCATAAAACACAAAACATTTATGACCAGAGCTTGACTTCGATATTTCTCTAAACATCAACAAACAGTAAATCATTTTTAAATTGATTAAAGTGATGTTAGTATTACCGATCCATAACTTAATCTTATCTATATTAAGAGTAAAGCCACTTATTTCGCTTTTATTCTTTTTTATAATTTGTAATTTAAACTCATATTATCTAAAAGTACTTCTATATATATTTAATCTAAATAATTCATAAATTTAATTGAAAGAATAAACTTTATTTTTATTGTTTTCATTTATCAAAATTTTCAGAATAATACATTAGTTTTAATACTTATAATATGTTCATTGAATTCCAGATCAGCGACTCACAGTTCAATTGCATATTAGTTTTAAAAATCATTATTGTTTCCTTAAAATAATAACTTTTAAAAATAAAAGAATAATTTAGATTACTACTTATGAATAATTAATAAAAGTGTTAATAGAATCTCAATTAGATATTCGATCACAAAAAAAATCATTTTCAATCAACATGTCATTTCCGCTATTCGTTGTGGTAAGTTGAGCAGATTGTTGATCATAATCATCAGAGTTTCTAAACAAAATATACTGCTGTATAAAAAATATAATTATCGAATAATAATTAAAACAATTAAAATCCCTTTTCTTAAGTTAATGATCATAACATCATGATCATAAATAATGTTAAATTTATTTTTGAAAAGTTAGCTTATAATTCTTTAATTTTTGAGGACTGTGTTAATAAACTTTTGTTTTGATTTAAACTCAAATAAAAGAGGCTAATAACATCGAAGAGGTGTAAAGTGGAATATCCATTGCGAAATCTATGAAACTTTCTTTATTAATCCAAACTTTAGGAAAAACATAATGGTAATCGTGTTATAGAAATGTTTTGGTGTATTCAAATCTTTTTAGTTATTAACTAATTTAATGATAATTTTATCAAAAATATTATATGACAAAATTTAAATACTATTTTAATTAATTATATTTCGTTAATTTATATTAAAACCACAACATAATGTTGATAAATGGTGTTATAATATTTATCAAATCTTTTTAACATCTTCATCGGTATTCATTTAACTAGAACTTTATATTATGTTTCATTATTGGTTTCACTCGCGAGTTGTTATGTATAGATAATTATCCGTCAGAAGTATCAGAAAATGATTTATTGTCAGTTACAACAATAAAAGTATTAACCACTTTATCACATTGATCAGTTGATAGCACCTCCTGACTTTTATGCCACTTGTTACAATCTTCAATTTGATTTGATTTAACTTTTCCATAGATTTTCTGAAATCAGAAAAATTAAATTTTATATTTAATTTTTTTAATTTTTACAAGATAGTTTTTAATTAAAACCTGAAAAAATAAGTCGAAATAGTATTTTCTAAATAATTTACGTAATTATAAATTTCGTAATAAAAATTATTTAAAAATATTTCGAAACAATTATTGCAAAATATTTTCAGTGGTGCAGCTTATGTTAATTAACTGTTTAAAATTTTTGATTTAATGTGGAATACAATTTACTTTTAGCATATTTAATCATAGTTTTAGAGAAAAGTTTATTTTAAAAAATATCTAAAGTCGTTTTGAGAACTTTCCTAATGTCAAAAGTCTAAATATGAATTCTAATACAGATGAGATAAGAAAACAAAATATTATTATAGGATGTATTGTGGAATTAAATGCTAAAAATCTCATAAGTTTATTTATTCTTCATAACTTAAAAATATAATTTTTTGTTAAATTTTTAATGTTTTAAAGTTTAAATTTAATTATACTTTTAATCTTAAAAATTAGACAATAAATTTTGAATAAACTATCAATTTATTGATTCAAATCCATTTTGTTTTATATATATTTTTTGGCTACCTTTTAATATAGATATTATAACCAAATGTTAACACGTAAAGGAGTTATTAAAATTGTTTCCCTTAGGCTGAAGGACTCGAAAAAATAATTTGGTTATAATTTGTTAAACCTTAAATCTATGGTAGTTTATTGGATTTTAAAACGTGTTCAGTACATATTAATTTAGTGTTTAAAAGATTTTTAGAACCTTTTTTAAGAAACTGTTTAAAACTGCATACATTTTAGTACAATTTTTTGACACACATATCTAGTTTATTTCAATTACATCGAAAATGAATATACTTCATTGGAAATTAATGGCTCAAATATTTCGGCTAATTTCGGTTAAAAACAAATTTTATATTAAGATTATTTGAATTTAAAAATTGATAAATAATATATGTCCTAGATTCTTTCTTTTCCACTTACTACAACAACATTACAATGGAAACGTGAATTGTACTTTTTCTTGTTTATCGGTTGTAACAAATAATATTAAACATTTGTTAATACAATTTTCTTTACAAAATTTTATGTGAAAACAAATTTTTGTGCCAATTTTTCTTCTTTTTCAACTATTAAAAGTGTTAGGTGAACAAACTTCATAGAATAATTTAACCTAAAAATTATTCTTTTCCAAAATATTGTTGATATTTGGCTGATAACAATTTCCAAAAAATTATAGCATTCAATTTTCTAAAAATAAATTAGAAGAAAGTTTACCTAAATATAATATTTCTTATAGGTTTTTCGTCTTAATTAGGATGTCAAGTGTATTAAAAAAAATACCATATTAATAAAGCAATTGCTGCTTTATTTTATGCCAAAATATTTAAGTTTGGCTCCAAGTTTTTCATAATTTTCTAAGTAATTTTTATTATACGCATCCATCCACTCCTCCATGGCATCTTTAGATAAAGCCCTTGATGGAAAAATCTGATATTAATACTCATGATTTTTACAAAGAATTATATAATATTCCTTCTCTTCATTTTCATCACAAGCAATTAAGCACTCAACTAGTTCAATTTCGTTTTCCAAAGTCGCAAAAGTCTTTACATTATTGCAATGGAATCATTCTTATCTGTCGGAGACATAATTTTTAATTATACTATTTCGGTATTTAACATTCTCAAGTTTAGTTGGAGACTACGTACCCTTAGTTCACATTTAGCAACATTGTAGCTAAAAACAGTTTTTTAAGTACGATTTCTTTTTTGTTTCTATAATCTCTAACTTTCATATAAAGTTTGAGTTCTAAAAAACTATAAAAGGTTTATAAAAATCAAAATATATTTATATTTAAGATTTACCTGTACTATTCTAGCCTATATCTTTTTTTGTATCAATTATATCAACATTATCATCCATTGAGTTTATTTCGCATAAATTGGAATTATTAAGATCTCTGTTTTTTGTTGAGGCCTTACTTTTGAAATTATAATGCATAATCATACCAGTACTGCAAGAACTGCATCTAGCAAAAATGCTAGATAGCGGAAAAGATGAATCATAAATTTCATGCGTCATTAATACACATGTTCTAGTATTCTTTCTTGGAGATTTCGAATAATTAGACGACAACTCATTCATGTCACTTAATAATAAACTTTGAAAGCATGTTTCAAACTAATTTTTCTCGGTTTCTAAGGGATTTTCTTGTAAAGAACCGATAGATAAAATAGCAAAATAACATCAAGAAATATTAAGGAATTGGGCTCAACAATAAATCACTTCTAATTCCATAAATGGATTAAAGATTGCAATAATAATCGAAAATTTATTAAGGATTTGTCATAGCTAACTTAGATTGTGTAATAAACTGTTTAAAGGTTATACTGGAGATTATGGTCGATGTTTTAGGCGATTTGGACAAATTTATTGATAAGAAATGCAAAATAAAAAACAATTTTATTTATATTGGTAGCAGACACCAATAAAATTGTTACAACAAATAATTCAGTAAAAGTAGAATATGGTCCTTATTTCGCGACCGATACTAATAAATACATTTGTGTTACGAACAATTAGGAATCGATGGCAATCAATATAACAATGGTTTTCAAAGTTATTTCTTATCCACCAGTTAAGTCATTTAAGTGGCACACAGTCGATGAAGTGGTCATAGAAGCCATATAATTTGTTATAAATTCTCTCAAACCATATTAGAGAATAAAAGTAATCTTATCGTGAAATACGAGAATTTGAATGAAATAAAGTCGAATTTCAAAGCGTTTAATAACGCAAATATGAACGAATTTAAATGTAATGTTGTTAAGCAAGGCAAACATAATTCGACAACATTTGAGATAAAATTAGGACAATCGCCGATAGCACCAATCATTGCTTATCACTGGTATGACAATGGAACTCTTTAGCTAAATCTTAATGAGACAGAACACGAACGAGCTACCATTTGATTGTTTTGAAAATCATTCACATTTACATCAATGCTTCTAATAAAACTGTTAACGAAACGTACGAATTGGAGGTCGATATTACTAAGGGTGAACAAAACAAATGAAAATATACGCGCATAACCTGATTAGCTGGTCGTAAAAACAGGTCGGCTTATTACTGGCAATTGTCAGCAATGCTCACTGTAAAACTAAATTCCATGGTTGAATTGTTCGTTACGTCTTCCACTATAATACTAGACAAATATTTTAAATTAATTAAATGAGGAAAACTTAATTTCCAGTCATTTAATTCGTATCTCATTTAACCAAATTTTAAATTATTTATTATTTTATTTGTCTTATTTAGAAGAAAGTTAATTAAAAATTCTATAGGATCTACGCTTTTTTTCTTACAGTTTTTTTTAAATCGGCTTTTGTTAATTATTTAATTGTTGACAAAACATTAGCTAAGATATAAGTAACCTAAGGATTCAGCGATGACCTAAATTTGATCTCCAGAAACAAAATTTTTATAATCAAATAATATTACATGAAATAAACGAATTTTTTTTCATTCTTCAATATAATGTTCAATTTATTAAAAGCGAAAACATCATAAGTAAATGTGTATTTTTTAATGGTTTTTGAAAAATAAATTAAGGTCACACACAACGAATAACTCACGAATTATCTATTATTTAGTACTATGTTACATACAGTATATAGTATTAGCTTATGTTTCTTTTCTCAAAGTCAATAAAATTCTCAAATGTTATTTTTTGTGTAATTTTAATTTTGATATTTGAAAGCGTTTGTGAAAATAAAATGTTGATTTTTGTAAACATTTAATAGAATATCATTATTTTTCGATTATATGAATAAATTAGTCTTAAAAATAAATTCTTAATTGTTTACCTGTTCTGTATTTTTAATTAAATCTCAACTAAATTATATATAAAGTATTTTTATTATATAAAATACAAAAATATGGCATGTGTTATGACACGTGTAAAGGAGCATACAGTAGATTATGGTATATATATATTGTAAATTATGTATTAAATATATTCGTTTATAATTGATAATAATTAATAAAAAAAGGAAGTATATATTGATTAATAATAAGCTGGATGGGTTTAAGCGTTCAAATAAAGCTCAATCTCCAGTACCGGGAGAAGAGACTGATGATGAAACCACAAAATACCATCCTAACTTGTAAAGCTCAAGCGCTTGAATTTGATTCACGTAATAACCGCCTGCATTATAAAAAGCGGTTATTGTAACGACGTCCCAAAAACTCTATTTTATAATAAAAAATACATTTAAAAAAATAATAAAAATCATTACCGGTAATGGCAAATCGATTGGGGGATCCTTTACTGGATCTAAATCCAACTCCTCGGCTTGTATCGAGACTATTTAGTTAAACTGGTCGAGCGGGTTGAGGAGAACCCCTTCCTCGTTCATTGATAATGCTGTAAAAGCGTTAACCCCGAAACCAGCCTCCAAATAAATATTCATAATTGAGAGAACGTCACACAATCTCTTCAGCATCGATTATTTTCAATTCAACGATAACGAAGACATCGATATTACTTAAGGATTCGATGTTATCGATACAGAGGGAATTTCCAGATGGAGGAAAATGAATAGTTGGTTAGGGTTGACACACTAAAAACAGCTATAGCTGCGAATATTGCGAGCAACCAGACTCTCCGCCCATTGCTGTTGACATCTAAGAAAATATATTTAGTATAAAAGTAATTAATAACTTGATTACACTTACCATTCATGCACACTGCGGTTACACAAGCTTTGTTTTTTCTTATCTTATAAGATCAATACTATTATACTTTGGTGAGACATAAGCCTCGTAAAGTTACTTACTACATAAATACGGTACATATAAGTGTTTATAGTTAAAGAATAATATTTAAATGTAAAAAAGTATATTTTAATTTATATCTAAAGGGGTAATTTAATCACAGATACAATACGTCAATATGTATATCGTCGAGGGAAGTTCAAATAGAATATATGGGATTTTAAACCCTGAATGCAATAGTGGGCGTGGTTTAGATTATTTTAAACTAAATTCTATACGGTAAATGATAGATTGCTATTTTTTATTTTGTTACTTATATTTCGATTATTAACTGTAACAACCCAAATCGAGTCTAAAAATTTTTTATCCCTTTCCAAAAACAATAATTCGAAATTATAAAAAATTCAATACATTTAATTTTATTCAAAATACCTTTAACTGCTACTAAAATTTTTTCTCAAAAAATTTATGATATTTATTGGTTTTAGAGGATAAAAACACATTTTAAAAATTATATAATATCATGGCTTATTTATAGGCATTATATATGCTTAAATATGATAATTCATTGTATAATATTTTGTGTATTCAAAAAAATATTATAAGCTAACAAATTGCAACCATTAGACAGAAATTAGTTAATGATTTCGTTTTGACAAAATAAATTAATTTCAAAATATGTTTTAATTATTAAATGATAATTAGTTTTTTTAAAGTTAATTAGATATTATGTATAATTTTTAATTTTTTTGACAATATAGTTTTAAAAAGTTTTATTATAAAACTTAGACAATTGAATTTTAACAATATTGTACTAAAACAATGGAAGTGTCAATAGTTCAATTAATTTAAATGCAATTTAAAAACACATTTTTATTGATATTCAGTAAATTAAAATAATATAATAAATATAAATTCGATAACTGAGAAAATGATTAACAAATATCCTATAAAACACGTAAAGATTAAGTGGCTATGAAATAATATCTCTTAATATCTATTTTTCATTAGGAATCATGAGATTTTTAAACATAATTTCATATACATATATTAATAATTTTTATAATTATAAGAAATAAATATAATAAAAAATTGTAAATAATTACTTATTTAATAATATTCAAAATCAAATTTTTTAATAATGTAATTAAAATTAATGTAAAAATCTCAATAAGAAAGCAATTAAAATTCAAAAAGTCATATTTTAACAAAACTTTACGTAATAGAGAATTTTATCTAAATTAAATATAATAGAACGCATATTATTTTAATTTAGTAGAGGTTAATAAACGAAAACGCCAATATTCGTCAATATATTCCAAACAATCCATAAATTCAATTTTGTTTGCTATAAATCGAATGAATCGAATTAAGCATTCATTTTACGCTTCCTGATTACCGTATGTAGTACGGAGAGGTAACGATTAGCCCCACACGCAGCCATTAATTTTCAGACATCTTTCGGTCTAGATTTGTTAAATCGTTCTTTAGTATGCGGTTCATACATATGCATTTGACGAAAGCCTGATTCGCCGTGTAACCATAAAATTTGAACATGACAGTAAGATTTCATATTACTGTTACAACCTGTTAAAGATATAAATAAAATAAAAACAGATTTTCCATCTTTAGAATTTTCTGTAATTTTGTCGGGGATCTCATCCAAACTTTTAAAATAGTAATCGCTATTTCAGAGATCTATGCGAACTTCAGCAAAATATATTCTGTTTGTCGAATTTGATCCAAACAGTTATGTTACAATCCAATATCTAGATAAATCAATTAAGGATTCACGTGACCATTAAACCCTTACAACTCTCCAAAATAACAATTCATTGTCATCCACAAAGAGCTTATCAGTGCTATAGAAATATTTTAACATAAAAATTAATTATTAAATTAAAATAAATTATAAAAATTATAAAGTCTGAATTTTACCCAATAAAATTAAAAACTTCGCGTCCGTATTCATCCAACAACTCTAATTTTCCTTCGGATACATATCTGTCGATAATCTAATCAACGCATGAATTAGCAGGACCATCTATTCTATAAATTTCTGTTGGTGCCTTTGTATCGTCAACGACACACAAAGCTCTAAGGGATTTAAAGCCTCTACGTGTCGTTTTTACGTTTTGCTTTACATTCTCAGGTCGTTGATTAATCTCTCTTAAATTATCTAAAATTATCTCCAAAAAGTGTAACTCACTATCTTCGCTGTCAGGATGATTTTCAAAATGAACTAAATAATATGTCAGTGAGTTTTTTAACGATTTTGCATTCGTGTTCAAATGTCCCATTTTTTATAAAGGGCACATTGATTTTCCATATTTATGAATTAAACTCAATTTAAATAATAATATACATAATATACCTCACTTAAAAAATTACTAAACTCTTTCTGATTTTCAATAGTGTTAACTCGTTTTGGTCTTTGTTTAATTTTTGTGACAGTTTTCCCATCTTTAGGATTACTATTATTTATAACCATGGGTCCAGAACTCATTTCTACAGGTTGTTCGTCCGGTCTTTCCAGTCTACCAGTTAATCGAGTTGCCATTCGAGTTAAAAAATCTATAGAACTTACATTCGATTTTAATTGCGTTTTAGTTTTTATACGTTTTTAGCCGCTGTTTTTTCTGGCAGAGATTTTACGTCAACTGATGGCTATAAATTATATATAGTTTTTGAAATAAAATTATAACTAATTAAACTATGTTTTATACTTTTTGCATTACTCTTTTGTAGTGTATGTGACCCTAAGTCACTACACTATTAGTGTTTGCTTTCTAATCCTAAATTATATTGTTAGTCATTCT
>JAQGAW010005020.1:0-10162 GCA_034698025.1 Phthiracarus crinitus | reverse complement strand
GATATTTATCCGTCATATATGAAAGTGTTTGAAATGATGGCTGGATTTAGAACACCACAATCTATTGGTATCAATAAAAAGGAAATTATATATCAAATTATTAAAAAGTCACGATCATTATTCAAACTTATTTGTCTCAATACTGAATATTTATTCCCAATTATACTTTTTATTCTTAATTTTATTCCATTTGTGTTGAATTGCAATTTAGTTGAATTGATTTTGTATGCATTTCCGTGGAGTTTGCTATATATTTATAGCGGAAGCTGTTGTTTCAATTTCATTCTCTGGCAAATCACTTACTTTTATTTAATTTGCTTTTATTTAAAATTAAAGATTAGAAAAATTAATTACAAAATTGACAAAAAGACAAAACAAGAAACTGTATTAAATTATAAAATACTAATATCTATTATTAACTCAATGCAAGATATTTATTTGGAAATCAAGAATTACAACGATAATTATTGGGCAAAATTCACATTTTTGATATATATATTATTCTCTTCAACAATAAGTCTCACACTTTATTGCTTACTGTTTGGTAACATGACGTCAACAATTAGATTAGTATTTGTTTACACAACAATGATGTCTGGTTCGATATTATTTGGTTTTATGAATACTGCTTCATCATTGGCTCACGAAATCGATAAATCTTATGAATTGGCTTTGAAATTACAATCGCGTATTATTAAAAGAAAAATTAACATAAGAATGCAAATAAAAGTAATTAATAAATATACAACAATTGACGGCACATTCACAAAGAGCGCTGACTTTCTTATAGTTTATTTAAAACTTATGTAACAATTATAAGCGTATTAGTCTTTAAGTTAAATACTTTTCAAGATATCAACGCACTTAATATAAATAGTTGGTTTAATCCCTTAATATATATAAAATCTATGTTCGTAGGGATACACAGAAGGACTTATATTGTCAAATTCATAAGTTGGAATTCTATACAAGAAAGTCATTTAACAAGTTATCTGTCACTTCATTTTCCTAAACTGACCACTAAATGCATGAACCCGTTTCCATGCACGAAACGATAGACTTTATCAGATTATTATAGTAATAATTATATTTTGTAAAATTTTATTTCAAATAGTTATCAGTATTTATCGAAAGTTTGGGTGAAAAAAGAGTTGGATTTTACTGCTGGAAACTATTCATTATTAATTATTTTCGATTCTATGAAGTATAACAATACTTAAAATATATTATTTTATAATCCTTTCTGATTTAATGATTTACAGATATTCTCATTGATGATCTTGTTTTTTCTGAAAATAGTGGAAATGTCTGCAAAATAAAATTATTTTTAAACTTTTATC
Organism: Phthiracarus crinitus; assembly: GCA_034698025.1. Lineage (NCBI taxonomy): Eukaryota > Metazoa > Arthropoda > Arachnida > Sarcoptiformes > Phthiracaridae > Phthiracarus > Phthiracarus crinitus. Next base: position 8,822 of record JAQGAW010005020.1, on the reverse strand, counting down.
ACAGAATTAGTGAATTGATCGAATAGTTATAAGATTAACAAAAATTATTGATTTCCATAGAAAAGTATTATTATCATGAATAGCTATATAGTTAATAAAATATTTAATATGTTTGTTTGACAATAATATTACATTTGATTTTAATATTGTTTAATTATTTAAACTCATACTATATCTAATTGTTATAACGACTAACGCAAGCATTATATTATGTGTTTTATGTAACCAAACGCCATCTGTGATCAAATAAGTACATTAAATATACTGTATTAACGTAAAAGCTGTTACGATTGACAACGTAATAAAACTCTCTAAAAGAGAGTAATACAGTAGAGTGCTCGATTGAATGTATTAGATGTGGGTTGCAATTACCGCGGGTTACCGTGGGTTTCTCTTGTAATGTAAAAACTTAGACAATCTATAATCCACGAGCAATTACATGCATTAAACCACAATTATTTATGTGTATGAAATATTTATAGTACAGTAGTAAATTGTTAAATTATTCAGACCCGAGCCCGATCAAAAACCCGAAAGTTAGAAGTTGATCCAGGCCTGAGTATTTTTTAATGTTTAAAGATCGGCCCAATTCGTATAAAATTATTTTATTTAAAATTCGTCGCAAAAAACCTTAAAACAATAGATTAAGCTCTTTAATATGTTTTTGTAAAGTTTTAATTATCAATTTATATTAATATAACGATTACGTATTAAACGAAAGCGTTACGTTTTCATTTTTTCGGTTTTTAAATATATAAAAAGTGATTATACCATAAAGATCAGAAGTACTTTAAAGTCCTACCGTACCGAATTTTTTAATACTAAGCCCGAACCTGCCCTGAATAATATTGTCGGGGCACGCGATTTCTCAAAAAACGGGGTTCCGTTTACTAGTCTAATGAATAGTAATTAATATATATTCACTTAATCAAAGAGTTGCTCATTAATTCCTATTTATTCTGTTAATTTATTAGTTTATATACTAAGACTATACCTCAATTTTTATCGTGATTAAATCACATCATATTATTATATATTTATCTTACCGTTAGAATATTGATTACTAAAATCAAATTAAACTAAAAACTACGGCATATTAATAAGAAATATTTGCGATTAAAAAATCATATGATTTAACCATAAAATATTTCAAAAAATAAATAAAGCTAGTGATAAATCAATCTATATTGTTTTATTTACCTTAACAATACCAAAATATGAAATAAAATAATAGTTCATCCTACTATTATAATTTTTAATCTATTTTAAAACTTGAAATTTCTGTTTAAGGTTAGGATATTTAGCAAATAACGCGTAGTTCTCGTCATGTGTTCTCCTATCGATTACGTTTAGTCGTTTAGAAAAAACAGGAATATTTAATGATTTAAACATTTAATATATTTAATTGTATGTGGTATGAAATTATGAATGAAAATATGAAATTAGGGCATGAATTATATGTGGTCTTAAAAAATAGTTTCAAAACTATTAATGATTTTAAATACTAATCTATTACCTTAGAACTTTAATTTTCCTATACTTAATCTAGTCTTCATTCGAACTTAATTGTAATAAGAGATGCACACTTTAACCGGTTAACTTTTAACTTGAAAGGTTAACCGGTTAAAGTCAAGGTTAAAAGTTAAAAAATATGGGACAAGTTAAAGTTAAAAGTTAAAGGTTTCTTAACCGGTTAATTTTGAGCATAACCCTAGTTAATACGTTAACTCAATTTAATTTTATATATCATATTTTCATGAATATTGTTAAGAAATCACGTGATTAAAAAAATTATTTTAGTTTTAAAATTAATCAAATATTTCTATTTTAAAAATTTGATTAGAATTTAATCATATAATTAGCATTATTTTACTAATATTTAATATTTTAATTAATTTTAGAATATCGAGTCAAAAATGTGAGTTAACTCGAGTCAAAATTTGTTTAACCGGTCAAAGTTAAAGTCAAGAATGTTATTAACCGGTTAAGGTTAAAGTTAAAATATTGACACGAGTTAAGGTTAAGAGTTATGACATTTCTTTAACTTTTGACTTTTGTGCACAACTAATGGTAATAACTAAATAAAATATTAATATATTTTAAGGGATAGTATAATATATAAGCAAATTCTAATATTTGATACATTCTGTTTTCGGAGTATATGGAAAATTTTCTAAATGTTTTGATCGTTACAACTAATTTTCCTTAATTATTCTATTAATTACACATTTTCTATTTAATAAATATGTAATTATATTAATTTTTGTGTATGCTTTATAAAGAACTTAATCATATAAAAGTTTTGTTTTAACAATATTCAATTAACTATCAGTAACTTAAAAATTGTGTTTATTTTTTTGTTGTTTAAAAAACTATAAGAAATAAAACAATAAATATTAATTTATATCGATTTCGTTTAATAAATAAATAAAAACATTTTTAAGCTTATACTTTGTTTATTATTACTTTTATAGCATTGATGAGCTTACTAAACGTAGTCTCCAGACTGTCGCGTAGAATAAACTGAACAAAATATAAAAAATAGGGGGAATATTTTGTTACATAATGAAACAAATAAGCTTAACACTTCAGCAGTAAACCGGGATAAATATAACCCCAACGCTCGTTTAAAATTTAATAACTCTGGAATTATACACTAAATTTTCTCGAAACTTTAGATATGCCTTATATATTTATCTATATACCATTAGGAAAATTTTTGTGAAATTTTCATATTTCCATAAGATAAATTAAACCTTTTTCAAATCAAAGTATTAGTCAGGGTTAAAATTGTCCCAGTTTACTATAAACGTATGTTAATGCTATTCAATACGATTTGCCCCTTTAGTTCAACTTTTCTGCATATATGGAAGAGTCTATCTTTTATATTTTATGGGTATAACTAACAGCTATTAACTTGTGTGGTGATAAGTATTATGGAACAAATTTTAGACAACTTATGTTAGAAAATCTGTCAATAAGTATTTTTGGTCATGAAATCCAAATAACAGTTCTAATTATAGTTTAATACTATTTCAATTATGTTTTTGCAGAGAAACTTGAATATAAGTAAAATACATTTATATTATGTATAAAATATATAATATCCGTAATAAAGAAAAAAAACATTTTTTCAACTGATTGAACCTATTTTATTTAAAAAATTACTTTATGAACAAATAAATAACTATTTTTGGCATAAGATTTTTATTTATAAATCAATTTAAAATATTAAATTTATTTTGTTTTTTAGTGTTTTATAAAAAAATAAATGTTTTAGAAATCGTTTGAAAATAGAAATTTTAATTTTAAAAATTTTAGACCAAATTACCATATATTAAAATTATTAATAGTTTTTAGTTTTTATCCCATAATACTACATATATTTTCATTAAAACACAAAAAACAGTTAAGGTTTACCAATCATGTGTCATAAATTTTGCGGTAATATTTATTAACTTTTTATCCCAAAATACAAAATTCGATTAGTATAACAAAGAATTCGAGTCTATGTGAATGCATTATGCGTAATAATTTTAGCGGGAAAGTCTGATAAATTTTTATCCCATAATACTTCATATATTATCATAAAATACTAAATATAAGTTGAAGTTTACGTCATTCGCCACACTATTGCCGGAACTTATAAAGACTTTTTATTATAAAATGCTAAATACGATTTAAATGACAAAATATTAGCGTATACGCATATGCATTATGAATTAGCGGGAAACATTGATAAATTTTATCCCATAATACTATTAGCATTTACACAACCAAAACACATATTATTAGGCTTTTTATTGTCTTGCGCTAAAACTATACAAGAAACTTTTATCCCAAAATACTACATTCATTTATACATTTATCACTTATTCTTTGTTTTATAATGTCATGCGCGTTAATTTAATATAAGCGCGAAATCCTGACAAAATATTATACCATGATACCATATGCATTTACATAACCTTGAAACTGATTATTGGGCTTTACATAGACATACGCTAAACTAGATTATCTTATCCCAAAATACCAAATACACTAATGCTTGAATCATTATTGTACTCTTTCTAATGTCATGCGTGTTATTAAAAGCGGGAAAACCTGACAAAATATTATCCCATAATACTTTATAGGTTCAGTTCAATAAAACTATAGCACTAAAAAATTTGTAGGTATGAATTTTTTAACTGCTTGTGATGAGCAATGCCTTGTAAAAGCTAGGGATAAATTTTTCCCAAATTACTTTTTGTTTTACTATTTTAATGTTACTGCTGAAGTGTTAAATCATTAAATAATAATGATAATTATTATTGGCGGAATTAATATTAAACTGAACGTAAATTAACAAAAAATTTTTAAATATATTTGTTGCTTATAATTTATTGCAAAATTAATTGTCAATGACTTCAATAACTAATAACGATATTAATATAACACTTAATAAATACAATACAAGTGTGTGTTTGAGTGACACGCTTTTTGCTATGTTATTGTGAACAGTATTGTGTGAATGTGTTTCTGAGTGTATTTGAATATGTGTAATTGAATGATTGAGAGCACGTAAGTAACTGATAATGAGAACATGTAAGTAAGCGTTTAAATAGATTTAGTGATAAAATATACAATAATAAGTATAATATTAAGGGTTTATGTGCAATAATATAGCTATAAGAAATATAACATAAGTAGGTTTTTAATAGAAAAGTTTTTCTTAGTTCAAACTTCGGTTAAAGTTATTAACCGATAAAACTGAAATTTGTTATATTAGACCAAATTTCATAATTTTCGATTAAAATATGCGTTTTCTAATAAAAATTAATTTAATAATTTTAGCGAGACTGGTCACAGTATCTCAGAGTGGATGATATCGGTAACACCGTATTCAAATTTGTGATGATCGAATAGTCACACCTATATTCTGTACTGATTACACATTACAGTAGTTATTATTAGCTTGTATTACGTTTGATATATGTTTGATGTTCACATATATTTTTGTAACTCATAGCTTAAAACTTAGTACTAAATTAGTCTAATTTAAGCCTTAACAAGCATTGCAAATCACTCCAATGTTAACGTGCAACACGTGTACATCTCTGTGTGATATTAATATAATTAACGTATTATTTAATTTCAATTAAAGTGTTAATAAAGTACTTTGTTTGTGTTAATTTGAATACATTGCTAAACGATATCATCCACTCAGCGATACTGTGACCAGTGTCGCTAAATTTGGCGCAATTGGGAGGATTTAGATATCAAAGGCAGTGCATTAACGCAACGAAAGACGATAAATAGCGCCATATTGAGGTTATCAACCTTTGATGTCACGCGATTCACAGGAACACAATTTGCGATATATTCCACGCGTTAACTATAGAGAAGACTCCACTTCAGATATCGATTTCCAAGAGGAAGATTCGCCACAAAAGGATAATCAAGAACTTGATTTCGATTTAATTGCAGAAAAAGAAGAAACGGAAACACGTGTCAAACAGCAATCTGAAATTACGTTCGATTACTCACCACTCGTTCCAGACTTAGACTCACTATTGAACACTCCTTTCTTCGCAACTCTTCCTCAACGGATCATCTCAGTCTCTCCTCAAACAACAATCAGCACCGAATTAACAGCTAATTTAGAAATCGCTACGAATCTCAATAAAAGTCGTTAGCGCTAACATGGAGTCAACATATAATTTGCCAATCGATAGATATGATGGACTCAAAAAAACTAATACCGCAAAGAATTGGTTCACTCTTGCATCTATAGTCATGCCACCATCGATGACTACCGATCATAGCAAAATCATAGCTATAGCGACACGTTTAAGCGGTACTGCAGCCGAATATTTCGCTCAACACATTGCACTACAACTCACTACAATCACTTTAGCAGAAGTAGAACGCTCTTTCGTATCTCGATTTGACTCACAATTGGTCGCACCGACAATTGCTTCACGAAAAAAGCGCTTTATTTCGTCTGAAGGCATGCAAGAATACTATCGGCAAAAGATGGATATTCTTGACAGAACTGCATTAAGCGACGGACACAAAGTCGATGAGCTCACAGATGGACTTCCAGTTAACCTCCAAACAATCATGTATTCAGCTCAGGTGAACACACCTCAAGCATGGATTCAAGTCGTACTCAAATTAGAAATGAATACACAAATCATGAAGACAGCGCTGTATTCTCCATCTAAAAAGCCGTACAAACCGAGTACACGAAACACAATGAGCACAACGTCTAATAAAACAACAAAAGGAAACCGAGCACAAAGTCAGCGAAAGCCTCCATACGCATGCGAGATATGCCATAAGTTACGATTAGAAGAATGGCATTGGCATAATGAATGTCCTAATCGTAACAACAGAAGCAGGAAATCTAGTACTAGTTCTGATTCTGATACTCCATCACAAGGAACAGCAAATTCTGCAGTCATTGTAAAACAAAACAAATTTAATAAAAATAAAGAACATTCTGAAAATTATTTAAGTAATAAAGTACTTTCTTGCTATCACTCACCAAAAGTTAGTTAATCTAAAACTCTAAAACGCAATGTAGTTCATTCTAACATCAGTTCATTCAATGAGTTCATTCTTGTCAGAGCTAATCACCGATGCGGTTATACAACAGCATTTATAGACACTGGCGCGACCATTATCATCGTTAGTTTAGGACTAATAAAAACTCTAAATTTGAAAATAAATGCAACCAAGCGCTTGACAATTAGTACACTTAATGGGAATCGCCAAACGCTAGGAAGTGTATATCTAACATTAACTATTTTCAGCATAACGGCTACAATTACAGCTCAAGTTTTAGAAGAATTCGGTTTCATCTTATTGTTATCCGTCAATATTAAAAAAACGTTTCCAATGATTATAGACTTAGAAACAAAAAGGGCATCACAGAAGTATCATAAACACAAAGCTTCGATCAGTCATATACAGAAACGAAACGGTAGCATTCAAACAAATCGCAAGACAGTTGTCAATTCAGTACTGATGACAACCGACAATATAGCGCTAAATTTCGATTGTCAACTAAACACTTCAAACAACTCAGAAGAAATTAACAGTAAAAGCCGACAAGGCATGGAACAACTAATCCGTGAATACAAAGACGTCTTCTGTGATGACGGAAAGATAGGGAAAGTCAATACTGAGTATTTTCGTATTAGATTAAGACATGACGCACCAATTTCTTCTCGAGCCAGACGTCTATCTCCTCCACAAAGAGCAGAAGTCAATAAACAAGTGGAAGCGCTTCTTCAATAGGGTTTTATTTAAAAATCGAAAAGCCCTTATGCTGCGCCTGTAACTCTTGTTCGTAAGAAGGATGGCTCGTGGAGATTCTGCATCGATTATACAAAGTTAAACGAAGCCGTAATTCCGGATAAGGAGAAGATGCCACTAGTAAAATATATCATAGATAACTGTGTCGACTCAAGGATTTTCAGCAAATTAGATATTAAGGATTGCTATTGGCATTATCGCGTCCATCCCGATGATATCGAAAAGACGGCTTTCGTTACACAGGACGGACATTATGAATGGCTTGTAATGCCATTCGGCGGTACTAATCAATGTACATTCTGTGCACGCAATATTCGGATAGCTTTAGACGGAATTCGTTGTGAGCATTATTTCGATGATATCTGTAATCATGGAATGAACTGGAATCAACACAACTCACGTTTATGTCAAATATTCGAGCGGTTAAAAGAGCACTCTATTAAACTTAACCGTCAGAAATGTCAATTTGGAGTCGAAGAAATTGAATTTCTTGGACATGTAGTGGGCAATGGTTTCATCAAACCTCAAGCAGCAAAATTAAAAGCAATAAAAGACTATCCAATACCACATAATGCCGAATCATTACAAAGATTTCTCGGTTTAGCGGTATATCTTAGTCGATTCATTGCACACTTTTCGATCATATCAGCACCGCTCTATAAACTATTGAAAAAGAATGTAGTTTTCGATTGGAAAAACGATCAACAAAATAGTTTCGAAAAACTTAGAGAAGCTCTCATCACTGCACCAGCACTGGCTATATATGATCAAAATAAAAGAACAGAACTGCATACAGATGCTTCAACAATAGGTATTGCCGGCGTCCTGATGCAAGAAGACCATCCTATTGGTTACTTTTCTAGGAGACTGAACGACGCAGAAACTCGATATACGGCAACAGAGCTCGAATGCTTGGCTGTTGTAGAAGCAATAAAGCACTTTCGAATTTATTTAATGAGCACATATTTTCATTTAATAACAGATCACCAATCACTAAAATGGCTCTTCAGTTTCAAAGAAGGCAACAGTCGACTATTCCGGTGGAAAATTAAATTACAAGAGTACTCTTTTGAAATACACCACAGACCTGGAACTCAAATGAAACATGTGGATGCCTTATCCAGAGCTCCAGTAAATCATATTAGTACTAAATTGAATACTGTACTGTACACACATACCCAAATCGATGACAGCATTATAATTAATTGGCAAAAAGAATCGAATTTAGTTCCAACTAAGCGAATGTTTATTAAGGACCGAATTGTTTGCATCAAATTTAAAAACAAAATTAGACAAGTTATACCAATGCATCGAATAAACGATATCCTAGAAGTACATCATAACAACTTGAATCATCCTGGAATACGTAAAACTAACCAATCAATAGCAACCCGGTTCTGGTGGCACGGCATGCGTCGAGACATAACTGATTTTATTAGGACGTGTCATATATGCCAATTAGTTAAGCCAACAAATCACCCCACATATGGCCCACTAAAGCCAATAGAAACGCCTGA
>JAQGAW010005019.1:0-10163 GCA_034698025.1 Phthiracarus crinitus | reverse complement strand
TGTTTTAGTCTTAATGACCAATCATTTACATCTTTTGTCAAATTTTTATTTGTTTCTACTCATGAAACTTTAAAATTTCAATCAAAATGGAGCCGATATCATAAACATATTGAGATCAATAGTTTGAAATTACTTGAAATTGAAAACAATCTTAAAAGAGAACCAAATATATATTATCCATTGTGTGACGTTATTGGCGAACAATATGCGAAAATATATGATTTTGATTTTCAATGATTTAAAATAATGTTTGTAAACTTGTAATGTTTAATACTACTAAACATAAAATTCAAATCATATATAAGATTTTTGGTACGACAATTATAGACGCCAACAATAAAATAAATTTATACAAATGTATGACACATATTAATTTAATTTTGAAGTAATACTGATTTATTTCGTACAATAAAATAATAATAAAACAGAAGAATAGGTTTATTATATTATAGTAATAATAAAATTTAAAAATTTGAAAAATTAATTTTATTAAAATATTTTTTAGTGATTGATAAATAAAAGTAGCATACATTAATTTTAAAGCTTTTACAAAATGTACTAAAAATAGTAAATGTCTAACAGTTGTGCTCTTTTGGCAAATATTTGCAAAAATATAGCGACGATTCAGTTATAATGTGACCAGCTTTTCCCTCTGTCCTCGACAACCAGTAGATATTAATAATTGAGACTTCGAAATTCAATTGTTAAGAGCAAAGATAACAATATTTAAGAAATAAATAAGACAACATATAAATATACGAAACGAAAAGTTAAAGTTTTATTGTTAGAAACATCTACTTTTATACAATCTGCAGAGCCCGAGTTAGCACGACTGGTGCGCTGCGGCAAACCATTTCCATTGGTTGCTGCATTTCTGCTGCAACTCTACTTTTACATCGAATACTTTTGACTACATAATCAATACAGTTCTTATAGGTTCAAAATCTGGCAAGACTAGCAAAAAGTGCTCACAATTACCCCGTTAAATTTGTAAGATCTCAAGGCACAGCTCACTGAAGTATTTCTACAGCGAGATGACCGCAGAGATTAAGACTGCCAAATTTAAAAACAAGCCCATGTATTGCCAAATTTTTACTAATAATTTTAATTATATAATAATAATTTGCAAATAAAATTTATATAAATACAAACATTAAATTTATTTAAACATCACTTTACAATTAACATTTTTATTTGTTTTAAATAATTTTTATATTTTTTTTATCGTTTCGTATTTAATATTCATAATTTATGATAATAATCAAGAGAACATCACATAAATATTATACGTTATTATTTTTATATTAAATTTAATATAATGAATATAAATTGAAATATTTAATGTTTTTGTTTGCATTACAAAATTTTATATAATTTTTTATTTTGTTTTTGTTTTTATAATTTTAAATTTTTTTCACGGTAAAACATTGACATTTAGTTTATGAATATTTTAAGTAATAGGATAAAAAGATCTAAATATTTAATTATTTGTTATAACAATTATAATTGAATATGGTATAAATATACAGTAAATATTAAATTACAATAAATACGAACCATAAATTTCTGGATAAAAAGTAATACAATTTTAATATCATCTATAAGACATTGAAACATTCAGAAAACATTTAATCTGTTCATTACATTTCTCCTCGCAAATGGAGTGAAATTAAGACAAGAAATCTATCTCAAAAATACTTGGTACATAAATTAATGGGATATTTGTATTTTACTTCAACTTCATTATACTTTTCCTCGTTATACAAATCAATTCCCTTTTTTGAAATATAAAGTCCACAATAGCTTGTTCATCGTCTAAAATTTCAAACTTAGTTCTGTTCCATTCAGCGGTCAGAAATATACTCTCAGCTTCCTGTAGAGGTCTACTAATGTTAAGAGGTTTAAAATAAAAATGTTTACCTCCGTTATCTAAATAATGTTTATATATTTTAGCTAAGCATTGTGCCTTACTCTCAGCATTCTCGTGATACGCACTAAATAGAAGTTCACCTGTCAAGAAAGATAAGGAAGTAAATTGTTATACTCAGGTTTTACTTCAGTTTTTTACTGAGAGGTTAACTCAAAAAATTCGATTGGATTAATATTATTAAATTCCATCTCGCTTAACATACTTCTTATATTAAAACCTACAATAAGATACATTCTAAAAAATCGTGAAAGATTTTCCCTGACTAAATCTGAATCAGGATTTTAAAGTTTAGTAAAAGCAACATAACCAATTCGATCGCACAATGAGACTTTTATATTTTCACTCTTATTAATAATTACTTTTTCTATTCCTATGCCCAAATAATGCGTCATTGCATGTGATCGTTCAATATTTTTTAAATATTCATCACGATCAATGCCATTCGATTTCATTTGAACAGAATCAAGTTAGAGAAAGACTTTTAATAAAGAAGATTCGGATGGGAATGGCGAGTCCCAAGATAAAAAATCGGAAAATATGTGGACCATAACTTGTGGGAAGATTTTCAGAATTTCTCGGTCTTAAATTAATCGGATTACTATCATTATTCATTTGATTCATTGTTAATTAGTTCATATAACAAACTATTAGCAAAGGATATAAAAGTATAATTTAAGTATAACATTCTTAAAACAAAAGTGAAATCTTTATTAAATAAAATAATTTTACCTTTATGTTATCTCTTAAATTTTCTAAAAGAAGGAAAGGAAGTATCCCGATAAGTATTACTTGTTAGGTTAAATCTTAAAATAACACTCATTGGTACGGCGACAGTGTTCTGATTAATATTGTCATCAATACAAATTAAATGGTAAAACTCAATATGTCGAAATAAACGTGATGGCGTTGGAAAAATTCTCATACAATTTTCAAAATAACACTTATTTTCTTGGAGCACTGCCATTAACACTTTGTAAACTCAGAATTAAATATATAATTTTGGTTAAATTAATTAAATATAGTCTTAAATAATTTTCATTGTGAACACCTCAACATTTTTATTACAACTGACTAATGTTCCCGAATGTTCAAAGCTTCGAATGATATTAATCTATTATGTGCTACGCAAGCTCGAAGGCTAGCGAATAAAATTTTGTCACGTGTCTTCGATTCCGTCAGAAATATCATAAATTTAAATTAATACACATTGAAATCAAAAATTATGAAATTTTATAAATTTTAATCTTAATAATTAATAAGTTTTAATTTTAAAAACTAGATTATAAATAATAGAATAAGTATTTAAATGTCCTAATAAAATAGTTTTACAATTATATATTTTAATAGTAAGAGAATTATAATTTTTCAAAATTCCTGATAACCAAAAAATTTGTCATATTCAAACTATTTTTAAAACTTCCAAAAATTATTATTATTACACACGACCAGATAATAGTACAATATCTTTAACACTGAACAACTATCGACATCAAGGCTTTAAATTCTTTATGACAGAAACTAAATGATGACTAGCGACCACTTTTTCTTGCAATTATAACAAATAACTTTGGAAATAGCTTTCTTGTACTTTATTCATTATTAATATCTTATAATAAGACCTACACATTTATCTGAAAATGGAAACAACCGAACAGATAAAAAGCTTATTCGCAAATAAATAAAAAATGGATGTCTATGAAATGTGGCTTTCAGCTTTTAAATCTTGTCCAGAACAAGCAACTCTACATGAATTAAGTTATAGATACTTTTTCGGATAAGGTAAATTAAAATATAACAGTATTCATTCGATTTAATTAAATAAGTCTACAACACCCAAATCAGATCGAGAATTGAAACATTGGTATCAAAATAATTTAATTTTGATTAAAACTGCAGGTATATTTTGCTCAATCAATATTTAACAATTATTTATTAAATATTCTCCAAAAAATTTAGATAATGAGCAATTTGGTCTTCAAATTTTTAGTTTTGACGAAAAATTTTATATTTTGATGCTGGCTACGACTCTAAAGGCAGTTTTGACTTTCAGAGCAAAATCACAACCACTGAGAAATTTGTGTACTACAGATTATAAACAAGCCATGAAAGAGAACAAAAATAAGAACAGAAACGTCTATGTAATAACTGCAATCAAGTTATTTAATAACGGAAAACATATTATATCTGTTTCTGCACTTATTGATATTAGAAACGAAAAAGCTAAGGTAACTTAAAGAATTGAACGTATTATCAATTATATACTTAAATAAATTTTAAAATCAATTTCAGAATCATGCCAGAGATAAAAACATATCTAAAAAGCGTCCATCAACAGGAAAAAATGGAAATCATCCTTAGACAACAGATATGTAACAAAGCACATCTGTATTAAGTATAGTTGATAATCGCAATGCAGTTTTTCATCAGATGGCTCATCTTTTATTCCTGTAACAAATGAGCAATAAACAGTACAAACCCCTCAAATTGAAACTACCAATAATACAGTTGAACCAAATCTTTACAATGTGTTACATTTAATTATTTAAATATTTATAAAGTTTTAATTAAATTATAAATTGTTTTATAGCCTCCATTAAACCTTGATAATATAGCAGATAATATGGAACAATCAGAACTGGAAAATAGTCATCCAGAACCAACTGAAACTGAACAACAATCAAATATTCAAAATCATACAACACAATGTACTAATAATACAACTCCATCAGACCCTACTCTACCTTCAAACGAAACTGTAGTTTGCGAAGAATGTTAAAATAATAAAGGCAAAACGAATTGGGAACACGGAATTGATAAGATCGTTTGTTGGTCAAAGCAATATGTTAATTGGGTTCACGTTAAATTAACCAATCATCGTGAGAGTGATAATACACATTTCTACATAAAAGATTGTTCCGAAATGGCAGTACATGTATTTCTGAAATTCGATAAAACTCATATAGCCTATAGTGAGGGATTTTCACAGGGCGGAGCAACTACAAGAATGATGGTTCTAAAACAAATAAAAACATTAGACTCAAAATTGAAAGAAATTGAAAAGATCTTTCCATTAAAAGGAACTTATAATATGTCATATGATTATTTCAAAAGAAAATATATTTATGAGAAAAAATTAGATCCAATATCATCATTGTTTATCCGGTAAATTACAATATTATTTAGTAAATAAATCAATTAAAAAAATTTTCAATATTTAAATTTACTTATTATTTATTTAGTTGTTTGGATAATGAAAAAATGCGTAGTGGACCAGATTATTTTTTAATCTTCTGGAGGGATTTTTAAAAAATATGGAACACGTTATTACCAGAAAGTGAATTCGCATTTGCTGATGAGATTTTGGGAAAAAATATTCAATCGAGATCTAATAAGTTGACAATAAAAAAGATTAAGAAAACACAGGAATTGGGAGTTGAAAATATGCGATATGCACGCTATATCACCGTAACTATTAGTGTCTAAACTGCACTACAGAATAAAAATAAAGTATTAATTCTAAATGTTGATGAACCAAAAAGAGCAAATTTCAATGTATTATCTCACGCGCAAGTTTTGTGTGATTTTCGAAGAAAACTTAACGTTCGTGCTGATAATATCTGCTTTTTTCTGAACTCAAACAAATTCTTTAGATTGCATGCAACGCGTCTATCAGATGGCATGTAATATCCTGGACGGGCACGACTATAAGTCTGAAAATTTCGAGACTTTAAAATATAACAAATAAATATCTCATTAATATAAACCTCTTTTATTAATTAATACTTTCAGTACATTTAATCCTATTTATTACTTTCACATAAACTAATAAATTTATGCATGTTTACTAAATATGATATACTAACTATAACATATTATTATTATACTGATTATTTGTGACAATTATAATAACATTTAATCTATTCTAAAAACTATTAAATATTTATAGTAAAATGTAAAATTGAATTTTTGCTTTAAAATATTTAATGTCTACTCAAATAAATAATTTTAAATGTTAAATATGTTTTCTTATTTAAAAATACTTGAAAACATTACGCTCATTACAATAAAGTTAGATGCAAACATCAAATGTTTATAAATAGTTAAGATAATGTTCAAAAGATAAGACTTAAAATTAGGATATTTAAAATTAGCTAAATAGAATAAACTTTATTAGATAGATATCTTACAGTCAAAATAATTAAAAGAATTCTTCAAACAACTTTTGGTAAATCCGATACAAAAAATCTCGTCTCGTTAATTCTTTTAATATTACTTCCATTTTTAATTTCAAAATAATTTTTTAGTATTTCTAATGTCCAAAAAGTATCATCGGATGCAGTATGAACTTTATCATGAATTCTTATACCAAATAGCTTATGACAAACTCTTTCTAACGATATTCTGTTTTTACAGTAATTGTTAGAAAAATTATTATACCAACATAGACTTGACATAGAAACAATTTTCCTTATTCTAAACGAACACATATCTTTCAGGAATTTTATTAAATTATAATCCTGAAGAAAAGTTATTATTTCTTTTAACAACTTAAGTTTAACAAAAACCTAGGCATTATTTAGCCAATTTGTATCGTATTCATTACTTATCATTAATATCAATTCTACACTCATTGATGTCGAGTTATCCTCATTATTTGGGTGTTCTACGGCATCAGTCTTTTGTTTCTTCGCCTTCACGTCTTTAATGAATAAAAGTTTTCTTCTATTTGCGCACATACATGTTACGCGTTTTACATCTTTAATTTAACGTATTAAGAATTATTTTCGCAACTTTTAATTTGTCAGATTTTTGATGTCCAAACGTATTTAGTTTTAACATAATATAAAATTTTCCTATAGGAATATTTACAATTTTTTTTATATTTTTCAAAGAAATATTTATATTTACTTTAATAAAGTGTTATATCCATTCATACAAAACACATTATATTTATCCCCATTGTATCCGAATTTATTTATATTTACAAAAACCTGATTATATATTTTTGAGATTTTTTGAATTTTATTATAAAAATTTATTATGTAAGAAACTTGAAATATATTTATTTATTTTGAACTAATAAAAAACCAATGGAATAGAATATATTATGAATATATTTTTTTTTATAAATATAAAATGCAAATCTAATTATTAATTATTATTTTACAAAATAAAAAGTTAAAAACGATCTATATTATACTAATGTATCATGTGTTAATTCACCAAATTCTATTATTTCTGAATTAGACGGATATGGTGGTAAGGGGTCTCCTCTATGGATTAATTTTTGTTGTAATGCCCAATTTATCATTTTTTCTAAATATCGTCTTTTATAATTTAAAACAAAAAATACCAATAAAATTTATACCAATAAAGCAGATCCTATAAAACTATAACATATTTTTGATTTAATGATTAAGTTTTTCTGCATTGGTTTTGGTATCTTAATTATTTATTTTTTTATCTCTAGAAAAACAAATTTAAATTCAATATCAAAAAAACATAAATGAGGTTTAAACTCATTTAGATTAATATCATTTGGTAGAGAAATGTTAGTTATTGGACTATTAAATATGCGAGAATCCACTAAATCTCTAATCCAATTGTTTCCTATTTCAGTAAGAATCGATTTAATTAAACCGAATATCGAGGCAATATCAGCCATGGCTCAGTGATGGCGGTGATCATCATAAAATTTAAAAACATAAGATTGTTGTTTAGGAGCCAGTATTGATCTCATTACGTCATTATCTGAATTTTCATATAATTTAGTTTTATAGACTAAAGTATTTGATTTTGTGGAACAAAATGTATGTATTGGTTTAACAACAGAAGTGTTTAATCTACTTTCACACCAATTGTGTGTAGAATTTTCAATTAAACTCTTATTAGATCACCAACAAGGATTATATATTTCAAAAGCCACTTCAATATATTCATGTTCTGCTTTAATGCATGCAACCAATAATAGTAAGGTTGCCGAAACAATCAATCCTGTTCTAGGTTTTTTCAACTTTTTTAACTTTTTATTTGGGTTAACATATATATGTCTATTTTCGGGCGCACTAGGTTCCACCATTTCACATTCATCTGATTGTTCTATATTCAAACAGGCTTTCTTTTCATAGCAAATGTATTGAATTACTACAAATCCAATTATACACAAAAGTATAACCGCTGCTATACTAATTTTTATTGCATAATGTTCAATTGACAATTGTTTTATAGATTTAAAGTCTGTATTAATTAAATCAATTTCTCTCTTGACCTGTTCACTCATACTTGAAAAATCAAAGGTATGCAAACTAGGCAATATATGTGAATTTATTCTTTGACTATATTTTGGAACAAATTTTAGTGTGGCGCTTTCAAATACGGTTTGATTGGCAATATACCTAACAGAACCTACACTAAAATTAGTAGTAATTGGTAAGCTAAAAACAAAAGGAGGACATGGATTTAACCTTTGGTAAACAGTAATCATAAATGACTCACAGTATATAAAATTTAAATTATCTACACTTTTCACATGGAGTATATCCATCTCTATTTATATGATATCTTTCTTCACATTGTTCTGATTTACAATACTTTGCCGTTAAATTTGAATGGAGGGTATCTTTGCACTCTTTATCGTCTGGAAATATTAATAAATTATAAAATGTTTGTTTGGAATTAGTTAATGAGGTTATACAATCTGATTCCTCAATATATAGAACATTTGTGGGTCCAACGTATCGCATTGGGCACAGTTTGGTTTTATTATTTTCTTTTTATATATAATAAAATTATCAACCGTAATCATATCAGGTCTAGTATTTTTAATATCAAATGTTAATGTAAGAATTTCACGTAATTTATCAATTGTGCACGATATTGGTTCCGCTATATCTAAATGACAATCTGGATGACATGGCAAAGTAAAATTAAAAATGTCAAATATTTTTGGGTTAAGTTTATTTATACGCCAATCGCGCGAAATATCAGTTATTCTATCTTTATATAAATCCATTTTTGAAATTAAATTAGAGTGATACCACATAATTTTTGGTAAAATACAGCTCATTGTATCTAAATCTTCCCTTAACTCATTTAAACTCATTCGAATTTCTTTGTCTTCATTTTGTCATTTGTCTAAAATAATTTTTTTCTCATTATCCTCAAATTTAGACATTAATTCTATTATTTCTCTTTGTTTTTCTGCTGACTGATCTAAATTATCAATGGCATTATTACTTTTAGAAATCGCAACAGAAGATGTTGTAATACCGACTATCATAGTAACTACGACAGTCACAACAACCGCAATTAAGACTGCTAAGAAACCTAATCGTTTAGGTCTATGCAAAATTAAATCTGTATTTGACTTTGTATTTACTTCTTTACAAAATGTCAATACAGGCTTTATAAAATTGTCTTCATACTGTTGATCACAGTATTCTTTAAATTCTGGGCCATTCCAATGCATGCTTTCTAGTGAATATTCATTATTAAAAATAATACAGGGCGAATGATATTTTACATTTACTACTATCTTCGAAATACCTGTCACAACAGGTTCTTTAGATTTAAACCAAATTAATGGATTAACCTTTTGAAATAAGGCCAAACAAGTTGTAAAAATGTGGTCACCAAAAACAATGTAAACATAATTGTTAGAAAGTCTTTTAAGTGTTCGCTTCGCGTAAGCGTTTGAAAATTTTCTAATAGGCTATTGTAATCAGCAGAAAAGCAAACAATATCATCGATATAAACTAACAAAATTCGTCATTTCAAACCTGCAAAGACAATATCAACACAACGTTGGAATGATGCAGGAGCGCATTTTAACCCGTACGGCATTTTAACAAATTTGTATAAACCAACTTGGGTTATAAAAGTTGTTTTGTCCTGGTCCTGAAGCTCTATATTATCATTTATTATTCCTTAAGTAGAAGTAAGATTGAAATTAATAGGTGAATGATTTCTTTCTGGTGGGGTATAACCGGTAGTAGAATAACTATATGTTCTTTCATCATCTATGTCATCATAAGAATCATATAACTCTGGAAAAGACAATTCTTCGAAACAAATAGAATTTAATTTTCTCTTTGGATTAAATATTATTTCCTTTATTGAAACAATTAAATCATTTTCCTCATACCTTATTATTTATTTTCATTTAAACAAACTTTAATAATTAAACTCGGTTGAATATAACGGTGATAATCATAGAATAGATCATAACTCAATG